>CAJPIZ010001650.1:0-15892 GCA_905368565.1 Medioppia subpectinata | reverse complement strand
AAAGAGACCAAATTTATTCATCTTAAATATCAGGCCATTTGTCGACATAAATATATCGTCGAAATATACCGAAAGACTGTTTATATTGTTTAATAAACTGCCGGAAGAGAAGATCTTCCTCTCGTCGGCGCCGTTAAAGTCGATTGAATAGAGTGTGAAATGAATGTCCAAAAAGTAATACCGTTTTATGAAGACATCGATTGACAGACAAAATATTTGCTTATCATTTGAGTATAGAGTCGTCTCATTGGATCCGTCTTGAAATGAACGCACAATTCGTGGTTTGATTCCCAAGTGATTCCACACAAGACTATTGTCCATAACGTTGACCACCAGATCGTGCGGTTCTTGATTTGTCACATTCACAACCGGGTAATAGTCATACGGTTTCAATACGTTCAACACATTGATAGTTCTGGTGTCCAAATCAATCCAATACAACAGATCGTGGATCCAATCGATGGTAACGCAGATGGGATTCTTGGAGAACCGGATGGCAGTCCTCTCGGACACTAAACTCGCAGTTTTGGCCACAATTGGCGCCACATTTATCTGATTTAAAGTCATGTCTATCCACGCCATGTAATTCCCGGCAATACTATAGTCAATAGATTGAGGCAAAAGTGTACCCGAATATAACATTTCGACATTGGATTCATTGCCTGAGCTATTGTTTAATGGCTTTAAATTGATTGTAAGCGAAGCCGAAAACAATATTTTTGAGCTTTTTGTGTCATTCATATGACTACATGTCTTTAGTTTGTCTACAAATATACGATTATTAACTAATTTAGGATTAATAAAAATGTACTTAACATGATATTACCATTGATCTGATAGCCCGGTAGGCACTGACAGGTATAGGAGCCGTTTATATTGACGCACCCGTGACCCGAACATAACCCGTATGTCTCCTCACATCTGATTTAATTAATGTGTAGATAATTGCAAAATTAATTTAAACAATACAATCATCAAAACTGTAAGGTTTACTCATTTATATCCACACATCTATTATTGACATCTCGGGTCCCTTCAGAACAGCCTATTATTTAAATATAAAATTAATAATTTATTATTTTATTTTAAAAAAATATAAAAATAATTAACACCAAGGTGAAAATTTTAATGAGCATGGTTATAAATTAATTTCTTAATTAATAAATAGTTGTGAAATACTTTGACAGAGGACATCATGAATGCAACAAAATTGTTTGAAACCACAGTCTCCGGAATCAAAGTGGTTGTATTGCCACAGGTTTTTGGAGCAACATTCTCGTTTGGGCACACAATGGCCAACACCCCTGTATATGCCCTTCCGTACGCACGGGTATTTAAGACCATGTGCATTACCATGGTCAGTTTTGGGACCAAATTTTGGTTGCGCTCTCGTAAGCTTATCAAATAGTTCCGAATCCGTTGACGATTCTATAACTATAATAATTAATAAAATTATTAATATTGTTATTTCATATTTAATTAACATATTTATAATTTAATATTATTTTTAACAATAATTTGTTGCATTTATACAGTATAATGCATTATACTATAATGAATATATTTGGTAACAGAGTATAAATACTGTTAAAAAAATTGTTGGTAAATTTGAATTTATTTTTATATTATAATTGTCTTAATTTTTAATTAAGTTTAAATATATGTATGTTTTTAATTTGCCTTTTGTTATAAAATGTTTGATATTTGGATATCATATGAAATACAATAATCATTCACTTAAAGTGATTGATTAATAATAGTTTGAATAGTTTATAAATTACATTTATGGTTTAACAAAACTTTGCATTATACACTTGAACTTGAAGTTCAATTAAATTTTTAAATAAATTAAATTTAAAAAAACAAAAAGAAAAAAGTTGACATTTTATTATAAATTAAACAATGTAAAAATCTTATATACGTTTAATCTTAATAATATCTGATTATAAGTGAATGATGGATGAGTTTAATTTATTATACTGTTTTATATGTAATATTGAATAAAAAAATACTGTATTAAAAATTATTTCCCGATTATAGAATATTTATAATTATAATAAAATTTATTAAAATTTATAATATAATATTTTACATGTTTTGTCTAGTGTTTAATTTAAACATAAAATTAAATAGAATTTTTAGTTTATTATTTATTTCATATTTTGTAATGTACTTATTGTATTGATATTTATTTGTCGATTAATAATTATACTTTATAATTTTAATTCAACAATTGACATTGAACAATTAATTGTGTTATATTTTTAATTAATAGCGACACAAATTCTTTAAAATTATATACAATATATTTAATACAAAATTTTTATAAGTCTACTATTCAACAAGTTTAAATAAAGATGATATTAATGATAGTAAATAATATAAAATTTAAATTCATATTGATACAGTGAAAAATATGTCACACTTTACATTTAAATAAATATCATATAAAATTATTTAATTAAGTATTAACTGTTGCAGAAATACTAACATGGAAAATTAAAAGTTATAATAGTTTTATGCAAATGGGAAACCCTCTAAAACCAATGCAAATATATTTCTCGATGGAAAGACAACTTAATTATTGGTGTTTTTAAAATAAATTTCTTGAAACAATTGTTTAAATTTTCTCTTTACTCAATACTTTAAAGTAGTTTTTAAATAAAATTTTAATTGATTGCGACAAACAGTCAAACATATCTTATCAACTTATTATTATAACAAATTTAATTAAATCCTTGTTTCGATAATTTAAAACATAACAAATGATAACACAATTTTTGTTGGATTTTGTTTTAACAATTGTTTAAAAGTAGTATTTCTTAAAAACATGAAAATGACTCTCATTTTTAGTTTGTAAGAAATAAATCTAAATTAAAATACAACAAATATCGGGACCGGAATTAAATGACTATCCATTTGTAAATTACAACAAAAGTTATTGAATTTTTACGACTAATACTAATGAATTGGTCTGTGTTTGGGAATTGGGTTCACAATTACATAACAAATAGATAAACAAATAGTGAATGAATTGACATAACTTAACCTAAAAACAGTCCCGTATTTGAAATTCAATACAAAACACACGCCGGGAATGACAATAAAACTTTGTGAATAAAACGCTGTTTAAATACCAGAATTAATACCCGATGTATATTTAAAATGCATAGTAATTTTCCACTATAAATGTCTCATTACTTTTTAGTTTCCTAATTCTTTATGATAATAATATTCGCAAATAGTTTATATAATAAATCGTGCATTCATTCAATCAATCAGTTATTTATATTATTTACACACATATGGTATACAAAGTGTTGATAACAATTTAATACCCAATCTTACAGTTAATCTCTTGTTTTTAAGTTATTATTTTTGTAATTTATTATTACCTGCATTTCAAGTAACTAATTATTGTACTTAATTTGTTTATAAACAACCAAGTGGGTAATACAAAGTTTGTTACTTGCTCTATTTTATGTTCATTGTTTGTAAGCAATTCTTTTGTCAAGTGTTTTACATAAACAAGTGTTTGTTATAAATCTTATGATAATTGATTTATGACATTAATTCAACATAATTAACAGTTGGGAACAACGCGTAGACATACCGGTAAATATCGATAATAATTATGTTTTGTTTGTCTCACAAAATATACAAAAGAAAACAATGGGTTAATTAAAATCCATGTATTTTTGAAATTTATTTTCTTTTAATTATCTGATAATATATTTACAGAATTTCTACAGAATTCAGTAATTTTAATGTAAAACACGTCAACCGCTTATCGGTATTTGAAAACATCAGATAAAAAGTTTGCTAACATTTTGTACACAAAAATTTCTTCAATGAAATACAATAATATATTTTCTGTTTTACCAAAAGTTTTGATAGTATTTTATGAGTTATTATTGTTGTTGTTTTTAATATGTAAAATGCAATGCAATTCAATAAAAAAGTTTAGCACAAATCCATTAATTGTTTATTTCCTTTAATAAATACGATAGTAATCACTATTGTTTAGTAAAGGTATTAATAAATCAATTAAGGGATCACATGAATTACCGTCTAAATTGCCCTTGTGTATTTTATGATACAATTACTCATACAATAGCAGTGCACACAACACACACATGGATCCCATCCCCTCCTAATCCATATCCATCTCTAAGACAACTGTTTCTGATTACAAGAATCTTATAAACAAATTAAATGCTTTATAAATAGCTGTTAAATCCCATTGTAATCATTTAATCGACAATTTATTTTTACACTTTATTGTAATTATCGTCGAGAGAAAAGTCATTCACAAAATTGCTATTTTTATTATAACACTAATAGAGAGTAAGACGAGAGTGAGATATAATGTCCGCCGTTTGGGTCATCATTACTATACCGACCAAAGAGTTTGAGCTCGAGATTAAGGAAAGAGAGAATCTCTTGGATGTGAAGCGACCGAAGATTGTCAACAAATGTATGTTTTATTTCTTATTATATTTTTAAAGATATATGTAAATTTTATGGCTTATAACAACTAAATTGTTTAATTTTTGTACTTATACGTTAAAATAAGAGTAAGATGTTTAGGATCAATATTAATAGGGACAATATAATATTAATTTTATAAACTAGCCAGATTCATTTCACTAATAATTGCATTTTACATGTCAATTGAATGCATACATTATAACCATAGTAATTTAATAATGAATTTATTAATGAATTTATTTGTTTGTTTTGTGTTATTGATATCAGTATTGAATAGTATTGATACACATGTATAGCATGTATACAATGAATGTTTTTGTAGATCAGATAATTAGCTACAATTCTTGGGATAGAACAGATTGAATTTGTCGTTACAATTAATATAACATTGAAATCAAGGTAATTTTTTAATCAATTCCTTGTAAACTCGGCCAACAGCTCACAGGAAGAATATTTACACGAAATGCAAATGAAATTCTTATAGAAATTGGTGAATAATTTCACTCTTTTATTGGGTATTAATTTAATATAAACAATGAAATTACAAACAGACAAACAAAAAGTGATTTCTGGTATGTCTGGAGACAAATGAAATGTCGGTGCAAATTGAGATTTCATATAATCTTTTACATTAAGTGTCTATAGATATGTATATTTTCGCTGTAAGACGTGAGCACCGGTAGTACACTATTGACGAGTGTATTAATGAGTGCATACCTGTTTGGTTATGTGTTATTTTTATCATTTAATAAAATATACCTCATATGAACTGATCAAACATTTACATATCGATTACATTGTAAACATTTTGAGTTTGAAAGTAATGATTTTATTATACATTTACTTTGTTTAAATAGTTTATAAACTTTATATCATTTCTTTGGCAAATATTTTACATTTAACTTTATTTAAGATTTATTAAATTAAATAAACTTGCTAGATTCAATAAACCTTTACTTGTATCAGGCAATTTACCGCAATGAAAAAATCTAAGAATTTACTTAATTATAATACAATTAATAAATATAAAAAATCCATAAAATTAATCTATAAAGCAAATAATGTAATCCTATAATTATGAAATAACACGATTCAACATTATATCCAATATTATATATAATAAATTACCCTGATAATGTAAAATCGTGTGGTAATTGTATTATTTTAATCTACATCATCAGCGTCCTGCAATTAAATCATTAAAATGTCCATAATTTACGGTTAATCGCTAAATAATACGAGTTAAAACTAGAAAATGATTTTGTTGCAAATGTGGTTCACTATATCTTTACAATATATGTTATAAATTATTTCATTCATAAAACTAGACTAAAATAGACTGAAATTCATTAAAATAGTAGTGAATTGTCGTTTAGCGGAAGAATTATTAACTTATTATATAATGTAAGTTAACTAAACGATCTGATAATCACTATTAACTCTATGTATAAACACATCATTTTCATAGGAATCATAAAAATCATAATTCTTTCACTTTTAGACAATTTGTTATGTTTTTCTCTCATATCATTGTCACTACAATCAGTGCATTGAAAAATGTAATAAAATATGTTTCAAACAATCTTACATTTTTGCTTATCAATGGCTGAGAAAATAAAGTGTAATTAAACTTTATTTTAGTTAAGAAACAAATATTCGTAATCTATTACAAAATCCACAATTTTTTCTATACTGTTATTCATTACAAAAGGATGGATGCAATAAATTCTTCACCAAATTATCAATGAATTTAGATTAAAAAGTGATGACTTTGTTTGAAGGGATCATAAATTATCCCAATATTTATCCTAAATATCAATACATGAAAACATGTAATAATAAATTATTGTGTGTTTTGTTTCGCACGTTCTCTCAAAGTGTAAAAAAGTTTCATTCATTTCTATTGTTATCACTAAAAAACTTAATGATTAGCGAGATTTGAGACAAACAAATAGCGAGACAAATAAAATGTGTGTTGTTTTAGACTCAAGGAATTTTTATTTGTGTCTAACAGACAAATAAATATGTTATAAATTAAAAATTGTTTTGAAAATAACAAATTCCTTGAGTCTAAAAATGTTATTTGTGTGTATTTTTTTGGTGCCAAGACTCTGATCCAATGCAAACAAACAAGTACAATTTTTGATTATAATCCAGGTGAATTGCACACAATTAATGAGGCAAACGAGAATCTAAACAATGAATACCGCAATAAATTGGATAATTTAACGGAACCGCTGTTTGAAACAGTATGTGATTTAAATAATTAGTTTGTAAATCACTATCAATTTAATTAAACCAAATCTGATTGTCTGAATCGTTCAGTTAGTGGAGGAATCGCTCACATATTTAGGCATCGAAGAAGCCGTTTGGCAAAAGTCAAAGAATACCAGTTATTATGGCATCTCATTCGCCGTCGATCTCGAAGACAGCGATGCAGTCATTCAGTACTTTAAGGCCAGAGGTGTGGGCAGTAAGGGATCGAGTATTGGGTGAGATATCTGTTTACAAATACCTGTTATTAATATTAGTTACAAATAATTACAACAAATATCTTTATAATTATAGTATAATTCCCTTCTCATTGTACTGCTATGAGGATGAATTGGATCCGTTGGACGAGATTGAGCTCAAGTAATATTTTTTCAGCAATCAATCATTTATTAAATTAATATTTACTAATTTTTGTTACAATGATATATTGATAATCAGTGAAAATGGTGAGAAGGATGTGCAGCGAAAACTTAGCAATTTTAAGGCACTTCAGAGCAATTTCCTGAAGTCAGTGACGGCCCGACTCACTGTCGCTCAGGTGGTCGACAATGTGAGGAGCGGAGCGTCGCTCACATTTGACTTCGTGTGTTATCTCATATTCGCCTCTTGGATCGCAGCCATGGGTCTGCTCGACAATAGTGTCATCAGTTTAGTGGCCAGTATGTTGGTCTCACCCATGATGGTAAAACCTATTTTTTTTTGCCTGAAAAATTATTTATTTATCATTATAATAATAATATAATACATGTATTAAAATAGAAGTTAAATATGTGTTCGACGTTTAAAATCAAACTAAAGTTAAGGTTAAAATAATGTCTTGACGTTAACGTCCGACGTTTACAGTAATTAAAATTTATACAATAAAAAGTTTATACGTTAATATAATGATAATTAAAAGCCCTGCTATGTATGCAAGGAATAAATGATAGTCATATAATTTTCTGTCTTCTGTATGTAAAGTATAACCTCGTAATCTTGTCTTCTAACGTGTTTGACGTCAACGTTGACGTCAGTCATCCTAATTGTCATTAAATTCCTTTAAGTTTCCTATAATTTCTTTTACAAACGTCACGTATTCTGTTAACAAATCTTCATGTCTTAAAACTTCGGTGAATACTTTGAAGTCGACAGACTTTGCTGAACAAACGTATTCAATTCGACGTCTGAACGTCACGAATTCTGGGCACTCATATAATAAATGTTCAATTGATTGTTCTGTTCTGTTATCGCATGGACACGTCGACGTATCAGAAATTTTAAATCTGTTGAGATTTTTGTTGTTAAATCCGTGACCACTTAGCACTTGTGACATTTCGAACGTCGGCTCTAAACGTTTACTCATCTGACGTCCATGATGTATTGATGGGAGAAAAGTCTTTGTCACTGAACCGGTTTGAGAGTCGATGTAACGATTATTCCACTCTTCTATAATCTCTTCACGTATTAGATGTTTAGCTGTTGTTAATGGGAAATCAGTGAATACTGGAGACGTTCTCTTTGACGTCGCAGCCTTTGCCAAACCATCCGCAGCTTCATTACCAGGGATACCGACATGAGCTCTCGTCCACGTGAACGCCCACAGCGTCTGACGTTCAGTCAGACTTTGAAGTTGTTGATGAATTCTGTGTACAATAGGGTTAACACTGCTTCGATTGCCGAGCGCTTGGAGTGCAGACTTTGAGTCAGAGAAAATTCTAATTGATGACGTCCGACGTCTAAGAGTGTATTTTAATGCGGCCTCAATGGCTGTTAGCTCAGCCTGAAAGACAGAACAGTCGTTTCCGAGTTTTTGTGTTTGATGCGATATTTTATGTTTGTTCGCATAAACTACGAAAGCACTCCCGACTTTGCCATCCAGTTTACTTCCATCAGTATATATTGAAATGTCGACATCTGACTCTAAATCGTTAGCGGCTTCCGACGTCTCGACGTCATTGTGTGAAACTGTTATACGATTTGCCGGATGTTCCAACGTTCGAAAGTCCACGCGTCCTTGATATTCGGAATCCGATGGTATGTGTTGTGAAATACCCGTAGTCTTGACGTCGTCAATCATTGAAAGTTCGCGAATTCTGAGATCTATTGGTATTAAATTTGCAATCGCCAACGCTGACGTCAGAGACATTGTCCGAAAACCACGAGCAACACGTATTGCAAACGGGCGTTGGAATTGGTCTAATTTACGCCGAATGTAGTCGTACTTCAGTGCCGATGACCAAATGTTACACCCATACGTCAGCCCCGGTTCGATGGCCTGCTGATACATAACACGAATAACTTCAGACTTCACCCCCCACGTTGGACGTGCAACTTTTGCGAGGGCTCGATAAACTCGTTGTGCCTTATTTATTGCATATAATACGTGATGAGTGAATTTGAGGCCCTGATCTATGATTACGCCGAGTAATTTGATTTGTGAAGAGATTGGTAGTGAACGTCCAGCCATTCCAACGTTCAATAAACGTGCCGGCTTTGTGAACGCTATAACTTGTGTTTTATCTGCTCCAAACGTCAACTTCATTTTGGAGCCCCAATCGCTAATTACTTGAAGAGATGCTTCGATATTCGTTTTGAGAACGTCGACGTCTTTGTGGTGACACATGAGTAAAACGTCATCAGCGAATGCTTGCAACGAACAGCCGTCCGGAAGTTGAACACTGAATATGTCGTCGAGAATGATATTCCAAAACGTTGGCCCACAAACAGAGCCCTGAACACATCCTTTGGTCATCCGTTTGGACGTTGTCTCGCCAGCGTAATGAATTCTGACTTCTCTATCAGTCAAATAATGTTGGATAAGTCTGTATATATTTCTCTTGATACCACGTCTTTCCAATCCGTTAAGAAGTGCCGGCCACCAAGCGTTGTCAAAAGCCGCTGCAATGTCTAGAGAGACGGCCGCGACTTGATGACCGTTCGACTTTGACGTTCTGATGAAGTTGACAACAGACCTGATGGCGTCTAACGTTGACGTTTGTTCAGTAAACCCAAACTGTTTTCTTGAAAGTTGGTTACGTCTGTGAAAATCCCAAGTGATGCGACGTTTAAAAAGGGATTCTAATCCTTTGCCAAAAACAGGTAAAAGTCCTATCGGACGGTAAGACTTCAACTGACTGTAATCATCTTTTGCTGGTTTTGGGAGGATTTTCACCGTTGCAGACTTCCACGACGTTGGGAATAATCCAAGTGTTAGACATTTGTTGTAAAGTTCTGTTATAATATCTGGGAATGTTTTGACAAATTTTAAGGCAACGTCCGCAGTGATGTGGTCGTGTCCCGGCGCTTTCTTTGGGTTCATGTTTCCGAACACTTCGAGTATTTCGTCGTAAGTGAACAGAACGTCGTCCGTGGCGTCCGAATTGAGTATTGATGACGAACGTCGAACTTCGGTTTGTTGTTGTGTTTCATTAATTAACGTATCGTCAGGGTAAAAGTGGTTTAATAAAGCTGTGGCTGTAGTCTTAGCATCTGTTGTGTAGTTTCCGTTGATTAATAGTGTTGTTGGTGGGCGGGGAGTGGGAGAGTTTTTCAGAATGCGATAGATGTTAGACCAAACGTTGTCCCTTCCTTGGCGTCCAACGTATTCCTTCCAACTCTTAATTGATTCATCAGATATGAGTTGTGCGTACTCTTCTTTACACTTCTTGTATTCATCGATGGCTTCGGTCGGAGGTGTGTTTATTGCGTTTCGAAGCCGACGTCTCAAACGGTGAACTTCGCGCTTTTTGTCTTCAAGTTGTGACGTCCACCAGGGACATATCTTTTTGCCCCGCTTTCTCAACGGCATTGACGCAGCACAGGCGGAATTGATGGCATCAGTTAGACGCCCGACTAAATCATCCAACATTGCAACGTCTGTGATAGACTTTACCGATAATATATTGACGTCAAAATTCAAGAGTCCTTTATTGCACACTTCAGTGAAGGTGTCCCAGTCGGCCTTTTCACTCCTATACTTAAACGTCGATAATGTGTCGGTTGTAATTAGCTCTTCTCCGAGATCGATGTCAAACAAAATTGGGTTGTGATCACTATTAACTATAATGTCTTGTTCGACTTTCCAGTTTCGGACGTTTGATAGAGCAGCGTTCGAGGCCAACGTCAGATCAACAACAGACATGAGACGTTGATGACCACGTATTGTGTCAAACGTCGGCGTGTTTCCACTGTTAATTAGTTCAAAGCCATCTGACGTACAGAATTGTGTAATTAAAATACCGTTTTCGTTGTTAATTCTATTCGGGTCCCACGACACGTGTGATGAATTAAAGTCACCACCAATGACAACTCTTTGGGCAGTAATTGATGCGTCCGAAAGTTTTAATATAACGTCCGAAATGTTTGTTTTTGGTGGGTTATAAATGCTGCAAAGCCGGAACGTTGAACTTCCGACTTTGACGTCAACTGTTGTAATATCTGATGAACTGTACTGTGTTTGAAGTATTGGCTGGACGTTGGGATTAAAGATAAGTATAGCGGATCTAACAACTCCTGTTAGGTGGCGTTGAAAGACTTGGACTTTAGATGTACCCTTGACGTATCCAAGGGCACCTACATAAGGCTCTTGAAGTAAAGCAACGTCGACGTTGAGATCGACACACTTTTCTAGAAGTTCTTTATGACATTTTAGAGATCTTTGGCAGTTGAGTTGAAGTACTTTGAGGTGATTTTTGGGGTTAACAGACATAGTCAGTCATTTCGGTGGCTCTCATTTGCATTTTCTGAACGTGCGGACAATACTTCGACGTCGCAGCGTGCGACGTCTGCTCCTGTTTACCATATTTGACGTTTGACATCTGGCAGTTAATACATTTCATCGCTGTCCTGACTTCGCGTTGTGTGCATTCAGACGTTTTGTGTTCTTCAGCACAGTGTCCACATGTGTCGTGATTTTGATTGCAATTCTTTGCGGTGTGACCAAAACCAAAGCACTTATAACACTGAAGAAATGACGACATATGGCTGACGTGTACTCTCTGGTAACCAACGTTAACACGTTCGACGTTCTCCAAAAATTTAAATACTTTTGGTGAGACTTCGATCACATAGTTAATGAGACGGTCGTTGCGATTCTTGCGTCTGAAACGTATTTTCAAGTGTTCTTCTCTAAAGTCATTGCCGATCGCCGACTCAACGTTCGAATTCTGATCAACAAGTGATTTGATGAGCTCTTCTTCCGTGACATCTTTGAGAACTCCTTTGAGTTCAATCAGCGGTCGTTTCTTTTTGGACGGTTCAGACGTCAGAACGTCCGACTTTTCATTGATTTCTTTAATAATAATATCTCTCTCCCTTTCCGTCTCAAACTCGAGTCTAATGGTGTTGTTTGAGAGACGTGTGATGCGATTTATCCCAACTTTGAGTTTACGGGGGTTGACTGTTGTCATGAAAAGTTGACTTATTTTCTGATGATTATGAGTGTCTACTTTGGACTTTACAACTGACGAGAACGTTGGACGCAATGGTATAGGTGTTGAGGTGAACGTCGGCGTGGACTTGTTTGGTAAGACGTTGTGTTTGTCTGACGTCGACGACAAATTATTAGCGACAACTCCGGCGAACGTCTTCTTTTTCAGTGAATCGACGTCTTTACGTATGCTTTCTTGTCCAGCGATGAGTGACTTAAGAAGAGTTTCAACGTTCGATGGAACGTCAAACGCTGTGTTGGGCTGAACGTCCGCGTTAACGTTCAATGAGCCGGAAAACGACGCCATTTTGGACCGGATATCGGCTGCTATCTCCCGAAGGGCGGACATCTCGGCCATAACACTTACCTTAATTGATTTCTTGAAGTTGCCGGAATAGTCGAGGAGCGCATCAACCTTGTCGGCAATGGCATTAATGGCCAAATCGGGCAAAAACTGTTGAGCGTCGGCGTGGTTGGCATGTGTTGTTGTCGTTGCCGATGATGTGGCCATCGGCGGCTCTGATCCGGACAAAGTGTTGGACATATCGCCGTCGGGGAGTAATCCAAGGATGAATGGCATCAAAAACACAACACAATTAACACAATTTAAACAAATTAAACAAAACACTAGTGGAGCACAAAAACAATGCGACTGCTCTCGTTGAGAGCTCTTGTATCTTCGGTAAAACCTATTCAACCCACACTATGCCCTACTTTAAACAATATGAAATGATCATAATTAAACAATTGTATTAATTTTGATCATATGGTTTAGGGACCGGTAATGGCGATGACATTTGGCACCATCATTAAGGATAGATCACTCCGGAGGCTTGGGTTCAGGAATTTAGGCGTTTGTTTTGCAATAACTATATTATTTGGTAAACAATTTTCTTTACAATTTTTTCCCTTAAAAAACTAATAAAAATCTATGTCAAACCCCAAAACGAAAGGCTACTTCTTTGGCTTAATTGCGCTAAACTTCACGAAACACTGGAACGCAGAGCAGGAATGGCCGACAAATATGATGAGGGAGAGGGGTCTGCCTCGGGTGGCATGGGTTGGCACACTCGTCGCCTTCCCGTCCGGCTGTGCGGTCGCCATATCGTTGTTATCGGGAAACGAGGCCTCACTCGTAGGCGTTGCCATCTCTGTCTCATTGCTTCCGCCGGCAGTCAATGCTGTAATTGATTGACAAATATTTTTACAACATTTCAAATATAATCACAAACTTAACTCGTTTTGTATATAAAGGGTCTGTTGTGGGCGTTCTCTACGCTGAAAACCCTGTACTCGATTAGCGAAGACCCGGTCGATACCAACTATACTACAGGTGCCCAACGATCGTACCTTAATCTCTGTAAATCGCTGACACCCGAAGATAAATACATTCCCTATTATAACGACAACATCGCTATAGAGACGGCTATTTTGGGCGCTTTGAGTCTTATATTATCGTTGATTAACATAACCAACATATTTATCGGTGCATTGATTTTGCTAAAGGTTTGCAAAAATACAAATTTTTAATTACATTTCATAATTTGTGTGAAAATTAAATAATTTTGTGATTTTTATAATTAACCTAGATCAAAGAGATCGCACCATTATCTACAATGTCACCAAACACTAGACGCTTCTTTCAGGAAGACATTAAGGTATTTATAGACTTCACTTTTAATCCAAGTCTTGAAAGCCTTAATAATAAATACAATTTATATTTTAAACCCCAATTTATAACAACCCATCAATAGATTGCACGCGAATATAATGCAGAGCACGGAAGCAGTAGTGATAATATGGGCGAACGGGTGCTCAAGGAATGGGCGGTAAGACATCCGACATAATATACAAAACACATTAACTTAACATTAATGAAGACAAAAAGATTATTGAAGTTTTTTGTAATACAATATCTTAATGGCATTTGTTATCCATATAATTGTAAAGGACATGAATGGGATCGACGCCAACGAGTTGTTATCAAACACCCCCGAAGCCCGAGTCACACAATTTCATACACTTAATGATATTGTTAGGGACGTCGAGGCCGACGATGTCTACAGATCTATTCAACGGACCAGACTATCCACACATAATGTATTTATTTATTAAATTAAAAGTATTTTTAGTTGTTATTATTGTCTCAAATGACATATAAATGTAATAACATGTAATTAAATTGCAAAACAATTTTTCCGCTAATTATAGGCCGATTTATTGCGAAGGATGAGCCAAAGCCTGTTTCAGCCGCCGATGAATAACATGAATAAAGAGAGCGGCGGAGGAAAGGATAGCCGGCGCCGGAGTAGCGCTGTGTCCATAAATATGTCCAGTTATCGCATTTCGGGCGTCGAAATGGGAGCCATCGCTAATCGCCGTAACGGTAGACGACCCTCTCGTTTGTCACAAATAGCGCCCACTATTATTGTAATATTCATCGCAATTAACATTTTTTTAAAAGTATCGCTTATTTATAATCCGTTTATATTAAAAGACATCGGATGTGGATTACGACCGGTTCTCAATGGGTGAACAGGTGTCTCGACCGCCGACGCCGACCATCAAAATGCCACTTTCGGCGGGAATACAGCCCAGAAATAGCGATGTCTTTACGTTTGGCGACAACCTGTTAGTGAATGATATGAATCGATCGAGAAATAGAAATAGTCTACTATTGCGGCGATCACTGCATCAGACCGACCACTCGCGCTACAGCCTATGGCCGCGATCGGCGCCCCCGGTGTCGCCCTCATCGATACCCCGATTTGTGGTCACACCGGTTACCGACTCGCGGACCGAACAGCAAAACTTTAATTATTAATTACTATGTAATCATTATATTTTTTGTGTGCATTTATTCATTATTATTATTATATTTTTTTTATCATTTATTAAAAATCATTATATCGTTATATCGATAATATAAATAACAAATTACAATATATTTACTTTTTAAATTTAAGCAAAATAGAATTTTATTATTTATATAAAATTAATATTATAACTGGGTTAATTTATAGAGACTAGAAAGTAAATGTCTATTGTACATTATAGTGGCTGACATTTAATACAAAGCAAATAAGTAAATATTAAAGTTGATAAATTGTATTCAATTGACATTTAATTGTTTACATTATATAATTAAGAATTTATACCGCAATATAATAAATATATTCTTTATTTATTGTCAGACAAATGTTTAGACAACTGTTTCAATACAAGTGTCATTTCATACAAACTTTTATTTGCAAAACTCTTAAAATAATGTCCTTAAGTATCATAGAATAAATTAAAACTAACAAGCTTGTATTTCTCAATTGTTTGAAATACGGCTTTAATCACAAGTGCCAATTCAGTATCAATAAATAATATTATGCAATGACAGGATTTGGATGACAGGATTTGGATGGCATGAATAAAAACTAATATCAGGGTGAATCTATGATAATCTATATAGCATACAATAACGAAAAATGTGAAAATTATTTTTGTAAGTCAAACCATTTTGTACCAGGATCATATTTTGTGTCAAAATTCAAATTCAATTTGCGTGCTATCTAAACAAGATATTCAAAAAATTTCAACGGATCCATGAATTATAAGCGAAGTAGTATTCATATTAAAAGGGTATTTTCATTTAAAATTGATTTTAGTTACCAAAAATAACGTTTAAAACACAAAATACTCAATATGACCATCTTCCCCTCGTGGAACGTA
>CAJPIZ010001649.1:0-15893 GCA_905368565.1 Medioppia subpectinata | reverse complement strand
TTCCTTATAATGTTATTCTGTTTGTGAGACTACATGTAAAACATTTACTAATTTAATATTGTGTAATTGTGATTAATGCAGGTAAATATAGTAACATACTTAAACTGTAGATGGAGAGAGAGAGAGAGAGAGAGAGAGAGCCATTTATTTGTATTTGAAAAATCCAATTAAAGTTGATGTATTATTAATAAAGTTACATTTTAAGACACAGTAAATTTTAATAAAGCAAATTATTTTTAAAACTATGTCACATTGTAAATCATATCTTCAAATAAAGTGACAGTAGGCTTTAAAATATTCAATAACTGAAATTGCTCATTAATCTGGTCCTCGGACAAATTATAGCTGTGCTCCGACAACTGACCATGGTCCACTTTCTGCTCATATTTTGGCCCAAGCTTTGCTCCAATATTAAAACCGGAATTTGTTTTATTATCATATGTGATAAACAAATACAGATATAGAGTTGATCTAGTTTTAAAACCGTTTGGATAATTGTTTAAGGTAAATTTTTTGATTACCAAATCGGGGCCTTCGGTAATACGGACAGTTATGGGGAACCTGTCGGAGCGACTCAGCTTATATTGAACATGGTCATTCTCTTGTGGCATTTGATTAGCGTTTACTAATGTTTTGCTGTTATGACCAGAATTGATATGACATACAATATCCCTATACATAACTCCAGTGATGGGTATGTTATGACCATTGGTTTCATAGTATTTGCTGTAATACACGGCACCCTTCAGTATAACTGACCGATCGTGAAATTGTATTCTAGTAGAATATTTGTTCATGATGCTTTTAAAGTCAATTTTTGTTGTAAGGCACTCATCTCCTAATAAATAAGATATTTAAGATTTAGCAAGAAGGTAAATTTTAATCGTATAACATTCTTGTTAATTCATATATCATGCTTTATTTGAATTAACTATTGATACTGACCTACAACATATGCACTGTAAATTGACATGTTAATTTTCAGTTGTTTAGTTAAGATATCTTTAAATAATTGTTGTAAAGAATCAGTTATTTTTATGCTAACGTCACTTAAATCGTCGCCACTTTTAGGCCAATTGATGTCCACTCGTTTGTATGCATTATATTTAACACTCATGTCTTTATATTCAACGAGTGCTAACTCATAGCTATTAGTTGTAATTAAAATGATGAGTACACGCGAAATATCAATTGTTTCTTGATTAGACATATGATCAATCCCAATTTCAATGGCCACCGAGGTCATTTCGGTAATACATTGAACATGTTCCATGCCAGCTATTCTGGCCGCGTCTCTAAACGCATTAAATTGTCTTATGGTATAATTTGTGGGCACAATAAATAGTAGGTTTTTTATGTAAGTATCGCACAAATGTTCGGTTCTTTTCTTTATGTCCAACACTTGTAACGCAAACAACGACTCGATATATAATTCAATATTTATCTCATTGTTTGATATGAGCCGTACTTTTGGGTGCCGTTTGTCTACAAAATCAAAGGGATAGCGATTGAGCTCATCGCCCGTCACATCCCTTCCCATAATGTGTTTGATGTCAAACGTGTGTCCATTCAGGTGTTGCTCGGCTTCCCTCCCGTAGAGTATAGTCTGGCCGTCAAATACAATACAATTGGACATCAGATGTCCGTTTGGGTCGTTAAAACAATGAATTGTATAATTATATTCTTGTTTACTACAATAATAAACACCAATGGGTTTGTTCTCAAAGTCCATAATAAGTGTATGGAATTTGTTTTCCTTTTGTGCATTTATTTCCCAAAATTTTGTTCCATTAATTTCCAGCGAAATATTGTCCCAATTTTTATCACATAATTCTCTTACAAAATATTCATCAAACTCTATGAGAGTCGCCATCATTAACTGTTCATGTTCTAACCATAATTGATCCATTATTTGTTTATGCTCATGCTCAAATTGACCCTCGTTCATAGAAGTGCACTTATCGTATTTGGTTGAAAGTTGATCGTTGTATTTATGCTGACATTTCTGTACAATGCTATTCATTTCGTTTTTAATGAACTGATAATTTTGTTGATTTTTAGCTAAATGATCATGGTAGGTTGAGGTGGTATAATCAATCCAACTCTTTTTGCACACGTCTAAAACATTAGGTTTGGAAAGTTGTTTAATTGCGAGTTCGTTACCAAAACGCGTCCAAATATTATCGCAAATAGTGTTATATTTTTCGCGGAAAGTTTCGTCAGTAAATGTACCGCTTTTTAATAAACATTTCATTTTTTTGTCGTACATTTCTGTACAAATTTCCACACATTTTCTCATATTTTCGTTGTTTTCCGAATTAATTTGTGATATTTTTTGCTTATATTTATTTATCGCACTTTCGGTCAATTGATTGTATTTCTTGTATAAATAATAATCATTTTTAAACAACTCTTTAATTTTTTCATCCGTCAGTAAAAAGTGCTTCAATTGTGTCTCGTCTATGAAATACTCGTCCGAATCGCAGAGTTGTTGACATTTGTTCACAAACTCGTTATATTTAGAGTCAAAGTTTGTATAAACCACTTTCTGGTCGGCAATAAATGTGTTGAGTCTTAATAAATACCGTGATTTCAAATTATTAAGTTCCCGCGATCTTCGCTCAAATTCAAACTTGACTTTATTTGAGACCTCTCTAAAAATTGGCCCAAAATTAACATACTTTATATTAAACTCAAAATTTTCATTGAATTTATATTGTAGTGATTTTGTGAAACTTTCTATCAATTCTGCCACCAATTGATCGCCAATTATTGCCTTATTTTTGCATTCATTTTTAAATACAATTCTCTCGTCATTCAATGCACTGTCCAGTGATTGCCGAAACTCTTCGGATACTTCTGCGGGATATTTCTTACTTAACTCTATATTAAACTCATGCATACATTTATCATGAGCTGAATTGTGAGCCGTTTGCAAAACATTTAGTGTTTTAGACATTTCACTGTTTATTTGTTGCCAAACATCCACTTTATAATTGTTTATTAATTTATTCATCAATATTGTCAGCTCAGTCGTGTCAACAGCACCGGGAGTTACAGGAATGGTATCAACTGGACTGTAGGCCACGCTATCACCCAGTGTTGGGTTGGCTGCCAATGGGTCGGGCAATAAATTCTCGCTTGTTTCCAGTGTTTCAATAGGTTCAGTCTGATTACCATCATTAACTGTTGCATTATCATCGCTGGATTGATCTTGATCTAATAGATCTGACACTAATTTACTATCATTACTAGTGTCTGAAAATGTTTTATCGTGATAGTTAGTTTGCTCATCAAACTCCTTGATATTATTACTGGAGCTCTCTTGGTGATTTTCGCTTTTATTATCAAGTATCTCATTAATGAATTGCTCTTGGTCAGTACATTTATTACCACCTTGCTCTAAATCGACGCTGATATGATCAGGTCTTAAGAATATACTGGACTTTGTGTTCACAGAATTATCATCTCGGTTATTAAGCGTAACTATTTTATTCTCGATCAATTTCATGAGTTCGTCTGTATTTGTAAATGTAATGCCATTTACATAATTATTATCATCTAGGACATCTAACGGTATAAATGCAGTCATTTGCTTGATATAATCGCCGGGAAGTTCGCCTATTTTCCAGTCAATATTTGCGGTGTTATGTGTGGGACAGGCGACTAAATAAGTGCCCATTTTGTTGAAATCTGTGCCGAGTGCTTGGTAATTTTTGTATCCGGTTACAATTAGCGAAACATTGGCATTGTTTGTTTCAAAATCGTTGCATTGCCACTGGTTTAATTTGTTTAAGAGTCCTATGTACGAAATGATCGGGATCATATATTTATCATTTGATTTATCGGGATATGTCTGTTAACGTAGTATTTGATAAAAATAGATAAATATAATTAATGTGAATAATTGACATTACAAATGCTTACGTCGAGACCCGGTTTGTTAATCACCACAATTGATGATATGCTTGATATAAGTCTTATCGTATCAATTAGTATAGTATTTTCAATTAAATCCGAAAATGTATAAAGGTAGTTTTGTAGATTAATCAATAGTACGGCCACACGCGTATGACCATGGTGGATATAATAGGGTTCGGACCACATTTCAATTCCAGGATAAATCTCATCAATGTTTAAAAAACCATGCATATTGTCAAGCGTAATTTCAGTCGGCCACTGACCATGATTAGTTTGTTGCCCTTTCAGGTAATTTAGTATGAGATTTGTAGTGAAAGTGTTTCCCTCGAAATGCGGTCCAATCACTGATACGATCGCTATTTTATCCCATTCTTTGTAATCGAGTTTATGAAATATATTTTCCACAAAATTCTTATTCAAATGAAATGTGTTTTCAATCACTTCAACCACTCGTATGTTTGCCATTAAATTTTAATAATGAATTTTAAATTAGAATTTATGTCCTAATTGTAAAAAACACAAACAAAACTTTTAATATAAATAATTAATAAAGTTATTTCATAGTTACAATTACAAATTAAGTTTAAATAGTTATATATTCTGCTATTAAAATATAAATTAAAATAATAGTGTATAGCAATTCAAATAACATTTTAAATATTTTACTTACATTTAAAGTTAAAAATTAAAGTATAATAATTGAATTATTTTAAGTTTACAAAATATTTATCGTACTTTCAATGTCTATAACTGTGAGAAAGTGAGTGTCAATAACAATATACTTATTGTGTACAAAACAGTCCTTGATCTCGTACACATAGTTACATAGATTATCTAACGCTCTATATATATTTCAAGATATTGCATTATAAAGAAAACATGTAGTTATCAGTGATAACTTGTAACCATTATTAATTATTTTCACCATAAAAAATCTTTAGTATATCTATAATATTCAACTACAGTAATTACAAATTAACTCATCTAGTTTACTTATAAATACTGATACTTATTTTTAATTATTTTAAAAATTAATTTCAAAATTATATCGTAGCTTTAGTTTAAAAATAATTAAAAATATTACATATTTACTTACACATGAAAATTACACACAAATGATTATTCATTTTAAATAATTAATCAAATCAAATAGTTTTATTAATTTTGAAAAATGTATGCAATGCAAATTGCATTATGCAATCATAACATATTTTGAATCACAATAAAATTAAATGTTTGTTAACGGATATAGTAATATTATTGGATAATAGTGAAACTAAAATCAATAGATATAACATAGACATAGTTACCATACTGATATTATCAATTATGTAATTACAAATAAGTTAACGATATTAATTTTTACAACTTTTTATAACCATTGTATTATAAATATAGTTACAAAGTATTTAATAAAAATAATATCATTATAAATCTAACTAGATGTAGCCGGTTGTACACATTTTATATTAAAATTGTTTATTATGAATGTTAGTCTCAATTAACACTTTCATAATTCATAATTGCTAAAAAGTGCATAAATAGCAATATCACCGAGCTTGTTTTCTTAACGTAACTTGCTCATTAATCTCATCCAACCGGCGCTGATAGCCATCGATCTCTTCAGCGGACGTCTCGCGGATAGAGGAGAAGAAGTGCTCAAAAGCGGACAACTTATTGACCAGATCTGCCTTTTCGGACGCCTGTAGGCCGTCGACCGCCCGTTTAGTCCGTATATAATTTGTTGACAGCCGGGTCTTAAGGGCCTTCATTTGATCGCTCAATAGGGGTATATTTCTGAGCGCTGGCACTGGTAGCGGTTTTGTGTCTCGTACTGTATTGGTTGACACCAAACATACGGGTGTATTGCGTTGATAACCAAATTGATTGGTAAGTAATAGTTGATTAAAGTGATCGTCAAGAGGCAGTTGGGTTGGCATACAGTCGGTCTTTACTTGAAAACTGCTGGCCACTCGTTGGCGTCGGAATGGGCCGGTAGGTGTCCCTGGTTAAAATAAGTAATTTTTAACAAGTTAATTTAAAGTTAAAGAAGTTTGCGCAAAATTAATGGTGAAAATGCCAAAAATTTTGCATTAAAAATTTTGATCAATTTTTATTTCAGTAATTTAAGTATGTTTGTAATCGCAATTAAAATTGATGTAAGTGAAGTAAAATAATTACGTTAGTCGTAATAAAAAACGTATTTATTTATCACGAAATTTCTTATTTTTCAAATAACTTTTTCCTATTATGTCCAAATTTGAAAATTCCTTCGGAATAATATTCCTCTCATCAATACCTTTCTATCGATATATAATATGATATACTTATTCATAAATTAAAAGATCTGATTTTAAAAAATTTGCCGATAAAAGTGGTCACTGCGGCCAGACCCGAGGGAATCTGGACATATGAAGTATATCACTCGACTATCCATTGAGTGTACTTTTATTTTATAACAATAATTCCCGAGTGCCCGCTAACACACAGATGCGCATCCTCCTTTGTTTACATTTACCATGATAAATAGTATTGTTGCTATCATTAACGGCAAGTGCGCTGACATTATACCTGCCGGCGACGCTATAGTCAGTGAAGTAGGCGTAATAATAGCCCTCTTTGTGATAGATGTTTAACGGGAGGTCAGTCTGAGTACCGCCCGGTCTGTCCACTGTTGCCGTGACTATAGCGCCCACAATTGGGTCATTGCCTTTACATAGCCGACAGACCACTATCGGTGGGCAGTTTATTTCGGGTGGGCGTTGAAACACTTGTAAGTCAATAGCTTTAGCACCGGTGGGGTTACTCTCAAGCACCAGATGTGCCCTAACAGGACTTGATATCTGTTTGGTTAATTTAATAGTCCAGAGACCAGATTCAGTCGACTTAAAATATATTCTGCACTCTTTTACATCCAATCTTTTGTCTATTTGTCCGCCACCTGTAGTACTATATACGACACCCGACGGGCCGGTGATGTCTACGTCGATGTCTTTGATGGCTTCGGAGCGGATCTGTATTTGAGTGTTGCGTCCGATATCGGCCTCAATGGGCACTCGAGTCTCATATGTGTTGCCATTTATGACCACAACTTCATTGACAACAGTATGAGTGACCACTTCTGCCATCTCTTTAGAGGTGATAACCTCTTTCATCGCGGCCTCCATTACTTGACCCAACATTTCAGTACTCTTGCCGTCCGCACGATTGGAGCTAAACACCTGACTCCTGGGTCTCGACGACAACATCTCACCGGTTACTGCTGTCAGCCTCTCTAGATTTGGGTCGGCGTTCACACCGATTGCCAAACAATACAGGTTTACCTTAAATGTGAAATTACATTCATAAATTATACTTATTATTATTATTTGCTTATTAAATAATAATATTTATATTGTACAAATTATAGTATAAACTAACCTGTGCGTTTCTTAAATGCGGTAACACATCGCTAACATAATCCTTATTACCCACAGTTTGGTCGCCATCGGTGGCCAGAAATATCTTCGCCCCTTTGGTCTGCACTCTGGCGCGTTTGAGCACAGCTAACGCTTCCATAATACCGGCCTTGATGTCAGTCCCCTTAGCTTTGTAATTGGTTGGGACGGCAGCCACAAGGCTTTGCCTCACAGATTGACTTGTGATCATGGTTAATTCATGTGCAGTCCACGCTGTTTTATTGAACAGCACGATACCTACATAATTACCATCATGTATGCGATCAATACTGCGGGCTGTCTCCGTGTGAAGTGCCTTAATCCGGACGCCGCGCATACTTCTCGACACATCCAATACAAACACTATCCGCTCTGACATTATTTATGGTAATTATTTGTTTATATTTATTTTATTAAATAAATTCTATCCTGTTGCTTGTGAATATCATTCAAGTTCAGTTATATCACCTTTAAAATAAAAGCTATTTGTATTTTATTTATTTTATAATAAAAATAATTCAGTTATACAGTAATGGCAGTGATAAATATTATTGAAATTATATAATCATTTTGTTTCCTAATCACCATGGTTAATTAAAACATAAAGGATTTTATTATCGTAAAACTAATGTTATAATTATTGGCATTCAAGCATTATACTGTATTATATGCATTTCAATGTGAAATAAGATAATTATGATTATTTTATAAGTGAAAGTCCATAACACGATATCATCAGAAATTATTACTTTATCTTACAGACAATGTCAATAAAACTGTTATCATCATAAATATTATGTCACAACAAAGCAATATATTATTCTATAAATAAATATGATGGTTAGTTTTCGAGATGATTGTCTTTGTGTAATTATTTTGTCTTTTTAATTAATAATATTTAATTATAAAAATTTAAGGAGATGCAATTTTTTAAGATGTACTATATCATATCTTTACAAATTAATTAAAAGTATGAATTAATATGTAATAAAAAAGTTTATAGATCACTTTACAAATACATGTATTAATACTAACTTATAATAAAAATGTATAAAATAAACCGTTTAACTTAACTTGTTCTGTTTATTTTGCTTGTTTGTTTGAGAAATAATTAAATGATTATAATGCTAAGAATTGGTTATAAAAAACAAACCACAGTATTAGGTCATTAATTTATCCCTTAACCTAAACGTGTCGATCATTTTAAACAACTCTAACTGTTGTTCGTCTACTCGTTGTCCATCTCTGGCCACAATTTGGTCGCATTCCCCGAGTTTTACATAAAGTATACGCTTTTTGGTTGCAATTGTCTGACAGTCTGTGAGTCGGCGCCCGATATCGGCCACCAATTGGCGAAACTCACGGACAGACTCTTCGTGTATGTCTATCGGTGTCTCAGAGCTGTTATCGCTGTCAACATTTGACTGGTGAGGCACTTGTTGTTTGGGTGCCATATCTTCACCACTATGTGTAGCGTTAATCACGTCCCCTAAATCGTCTGTTTTNATGCGCGGCGTCCGGATTAAGGCACTTCACACGGAGACAGCCCGCAGTATTGATCGCATACATGATGGTAATTATGTAGGTATCGTGCTGTTCAATAAAACAGCGTGGACTGCACATGAATTAACCATGATCACAAGTCAATCTGTGAGGCAAAGCCTTGTGGCTGCCGTCCCAACCAATTACAAAGCTAAGGGGACTGACATCGGGGCCGGTATTATGGAAGCGTTAGCTGTGCTCAAACGCGCCAGAGTGCGGACCAAAGGGGCGAAGATATTTTTGGCCACCGATGGCGACCAAACTGTGGGTAATAAGGATTATGTTAGCGATGTATTACCACATTTAAGAAACGCACAGGTTAGTTTATACTATAATTTGTTCAATATAATTAAATAATGTAATTTTACATTTAAGGTAAACCTGTATTGTTTGGCAATCGGTGTGAACGCCGACCCAAACCTAGAGAGGCTGACAGCAGTAACCGGTGAGATGTTGTCGTCGAGACCCAGGAGTCAGGTGTTTAGCTCCAGTCGTGCGGACGGCATGAGTACTGAAATGATGGGTCAAGTAATGGAAGCGGCGATGAAAGAGGTTATCACCAGCAAAGAGATGGCAGAAGTGGTCACTCATACTGTTGTCAATGAAGTTGTGGTCATAAATGGCAACACATATGAGACTCGAGTGCCCATTGAGGCCGACATCGGACGCAACACTCAAATACAGATCCGCTCCGAAGCCATCAAAGACATTGACGTAGACATCACCGGCCCGTCGGGTGTCGTCTATAGCACTACAGGTGGCGGACAAATAGATAAAAGACTGGATGTGAAAGAATGCAGAATATACTTTAAGTCAACTGAATCGGGTCTTTGGACTATTAAACTAACAAAACAAATATCAAGTCCTGTTAGAGCACATCTGGTTCTTGAGAGTAACCCCACCGGTGCTAAAGCTATTGAGTTACAGGTGTTTCAACGCCTTCCCGAAATAAACTGTCCGCCAATAGTGGTCTGTCGGCTGTGTAAAGGCGATGACCCGATTGTGGGCGCTATAGTCACGGCAACAGTGGACAGACCGGGCGGTACTCACACTGACCTCCCGTTAAACATCTATCACAAAGAGGGCTATTATTACACTTACTTCACTGACTATAGCGTCGCCGGCAGGTATAATGTCAGTGCACTGGCCGTTAATGATAGTAACAATACTATTTACCATGGTAAATGTAAACAAATTTAACTTTAAATAAACTTGTTAAAAATTAATTATTTTAAACAGGGACACCTACCGGCCCATTCCGACGCCAACGAGTGGCCAGCAGTTTTCAAGTAAAGACCGACTGTATGCCAACCCAACTGCCTCTTGACCATCACTTTAATCAACTATTACTTACCAATCAATTTGGTTATCAACGCAATACACCTGTATGTTTGGTGTCAACCAATACAGTACTAGAGGCAAACCCAACACCAGCACCAGTGCTCAGAAGTATACCTCTATTAAGCGATCAAATGAAAGCCCTTAAGGCCCGGCTGTCAACCAATTACATAAAGACTAAGCGGGCGGTCGACGGCTTACAGGTGCCCGAAAAGGCAGATCTGGCCAATAAATTGGCCGATTTTGAGCGTTTCTTTTCCTCTATCCGCGAGACGTCCGCCGAAGAGATCAATGGCTATCAGCGCCGGTTGGATGAGATTAATGAACAAGTTAGGTTGAGCAAACAAGCTCGGTAATATTGTCATTTAGGGCACTTAAAGCACTTAAATTTATTGTGATTTATAATATAAATTCATATAACTATTTCAATAAACTATTTTATTTGATTAATTATTTAAAATCAATAATTATTTGCCAATTTTCATGTGTAAGTAAATATTTTATATTTTTAATTATTTTTATTGTTTTAAAATTATGATATAGTTTTGAAATTAAAATCTTAAAAATAAGTATCGGTATTTATAATTAAATTAGATAAATTAATTTGCAATTACTGTAATTGCACATTGTAAGTATATTTAGGTGAAAATGAATATTAATGGTGATAACTGCTTGTATTGCCGTTATATAGAGTATCTTAAAATATATGTGAATAGTTAAATAATCTATGTAACTATGTGTACGAGATCAAGGATTTTTTGTTCACAATAAATATATTGTTATTGACACTCACTTTCTCACAGTTAGAGACATTGAAAGTACGATAAATATTTTGTGAATTAAAAATAATTCAATTATTATATATTAATTTTTAACTTTAAATGTAAGTAAAATATTTAAAATGTTATTTGAATTGCAATATTATTTTAATTTATATTTTAATAACAAAATATATAACTATTTAAGATTGATTTATAATTGTTACTAACATTTATATTGATAATTTTGTTTGTTTGTGTTTTTTTACAATTTTACATTTTACACAAATTCCAGGTTTAAAATTAAAATTATAATTAAAAATTAATGGCAAACATAAGAGTGGTTGAAGTGATTGAAAACACATTTCATTTAAACAAGAATTTCGTGGAAAATATATTTCATAAACTCGATTACAAAGAATGGGATAAAATAGCGATCGTATCAGTGATTGGACCGCATTTTGAGGGAAACACTTTCACTGCTAATCTCATATTAAATTACCTGAAAGGGCAACAAAATAACCATGGTCAGTGGCCGACTGAAATCAATCTTGACAATAATCATGGCTTTGTAAACATTGATGAGATTTATCCTGGAATTGAAATGTGGTCCGAACCCTATTATATGCAGCATGGTAATACGCGTCTGGCTGTACTATTGATTAATCTGCAAAACTACATTTATACATATTCTGACCTAATTGAAAATACTATACTAATTAATACGATAAGACTTATATCAAGCATATCATCAGTTGTGGTGATTAACAAACCGGGTCTCGACGTAAGCATTTTAAATTTTAATTATTTACCTTAATTATATTTATATATTGCTATCAAATATTATCCTAACAGACATATTCCGATGAATCAGCTGATAAATACACGATCCCGATTATTTCGTACATAGGACTATTGAACAAATTAAACCAATGGCAATGCAACGATTTTGAGACAAACAATGCCAATGTTTCGCTAATTGTAACTGGGTACAAAAATTACGAAGCACTCAGTTCAGATTTTAACAAAATGGGCACTTATTTAGTCGCCTGTCCCACAAATCAGACCGCAGATATTGATTGGAAAATAGGCGAACTTCCCGGCGATTATATCAAACAAATGACCAAATTTATTCAATCAGATGTCCTAGATGATAATTATTATTTGCCAGGCATTACATTTACAAACACCGACGAACTACTGGGATTGATCGAGAGCAAAATATCTATGCTAAATAACCGGGATGATAGTTGTGTAAAAATCAAGTCGAGTATATTCTTAAATCCTGATCATATCAGCCCAGATTTCAAAGGAAGTGATATTGAATGTAATGACCAAGAGCAATTCATTGTTGAGATACTTGATAATAAAAGCAATACTGATTGCGATCACCATGAAGAGAGCTCCAGTAATTGTATCAATGAGTTTGGTGAACAAACAAACAATCGTGATGAAATATCTTCAGACACTAGTACTGATAGTGAATTAGTGTCAGATCTAATAGACCAAGCTCAATCCAACAATGATATAGCTACCGATGCAAACGATGATAATGCAGAAGTTAATGATGGTAAACAGACAGAACTTATTGAGGCACTGGAAACAAGCGAGAATTTATTGCCCGATCCATTGGCAGCCAACCCAAAACTGGGTGATAGCAAGACCTACAGTCCCGTTGATACGACTCCTGAAACTCCCGGCGCTGTTGACACGACTAAGTTGACAATATTGATGAAGAAATTAATAAATAATTATAAAGTGGATGTTTGGCAACAAATAAACAGTGAAATGTCTGAAACATTAAATGTTTTGCAAAAGGCTCACAATTCAGCTCATGATAAATGTATGCATGAGTTTAATATTGAGTTAAGTAAGAAATTTCCCGCAGAAGTATCCGAAGAGTTTCGGCAATCACTGGACAGTGCGTTGAATGACGAAAAAATTGTATTTGAAAATGAGTGCAAAAATAAAACAATAATTGGCGATCAATTGGTGACAGAATTAATGGAAAGTTTCACCAAATCATTACAATATAGATTTAATGAAAATTTTGATTTTAATATAAAGTATGTAGATTTTGCGCCCATTTTTAGAGAAGTCTCAAATAAAATCAAGTTTGAATTTGAGCGAAGATCGAGGGAGCTGGATAATTTGAAATCACGGTATTTATTAAGACTAAACACATTTATTGCCGACCAGAAAGTGATTTACACTAATTTTGACTTAAAGTATAACGAGTTTATGAATAAATGTCAACAACACTGCGATTTAGACGAGTATTTCATAGACGAGACACAATTGAAACATTTTTTACTGACGGATGAAGAGATAAAAGAGTTGTTTAAAAATGATTACTATTTATACAAGAAATACAATCAATTGACCAAAAGTGCTATAAATAAATATAAGCAAAAATTATCAAAAATTAATTCGGAAAACAATGAAAATATGAGAAAATGTGTGGAAAGTTGTACAGAAATATACAACAAAAAAATGAAAGGTTTATTAAAAAGCGGTACATTTACTGACGAAACTTTCCGCGAAAAATATAACACTATTTGCGATAATATTTGGACGCGTTTTGGTAACGAACTCGCAATTAAACAATTTTCCAAACCTAATGTTTTAGATGTGTGCAAAAAGAGTTGGATTGATTATACCAACTCAACCTACCATGATCAGTTAGCTAAAAATCAACAAAATTATCAGTTCATTAAAAACAAAATGAATAGCATTGTACAGAAATGTCAGCATAAATACAACGATCAACTTTCAATCAAATACGATAAGTGCACTTCTATGAACGAGGGCCAATTTGAGCATGAGCATAAACAAATAATGGATCAATTATGGTTAGAACATGAACATTTAGTGATGGCGATTCTCAAAGAGTTTGATGCATATTTTGTACGCAAATTATGTGATGAAAATTGGGACAATATTTCGCTGGAAATTAATGGAACAAAATTTTGGGAAATAAATAAACTAAAGGAAAACAAATTCCATACACTTATTATGGACTTTGAGAACAACCCAATTGGCGTTTATTATTGTACTAAACAAGATTGTAACAATACAATTAATTTTTTAAACGACCTAAATGCACATCTGGTGGCAAATCGTATTGTGTTTGACGGCCAGAATATACTCTACGGGAGGGAAGCCGAGCAACACCTGAATGGACACACGTTTGACATCAAACACATTATGGGAAGGGATGTGACGGACGATGAGCTCAATCGCTATCCCTTTGATTTTGTGGACAAACGGCACCCAAAAGTACGGCTCGTATTCAACAATGAAACGAATATTGAGTTATATATCGAGTCGTTGTTTGCGTTACAAGTGTTGGACATAAAGAAAGGAACCGAACATTTGTGCAAAACTTACATAAAAAACCTACTATTTATTGTGCCCACAAATTATACGCTGAGGCAATTTAATGCGTTTAGAGACGCGGCCAGAATAGCTGGCATTGAACATGTTCAATTTATTACCGAAATGACCTCAGTGGCCGTTGAAATTGGGCTTGATAATAGAGTTAATGAAGGAACAATTGATATCTCGCGTGTACTCATCATTTTAATCACGAATAATAGCTATGAGTTAGCAATCGTTGAGTACAAAGACATTAGTGTTAAACACAATGCATACAAACAGGTGGACATCGATTGGCCTAAAAGTGACGACGATTTTAGTGACGTTAGCATTAAAATAACCGATTCTTTACAACAATTATTTAAGGATATCTTAACTAAACAAATGCCAAAACAACTGAAAGGCAATATGCTAATTTCCAGTGCATATGTTGTAGGTCAGTATCAATAGTTTACTTCAAATAAAGCATGTTATATGAAAATAAATTAGCAGCTAACAACTAACCAAATAAATAATAAATAAACAATTAAAATGTACCTTATTGGTAATTTTAAATATTTTATTTATTAGGAGATGAGTGCCTTACAACAAAAATTAACTTTAAAAGCATCATGAACAAATATTCTACTAAAATACAATTTCACGATCGGTCAGTTATACTGAAGGGTGCCGTGTATTACAGCAAATACTATGAAACAAATGGTCATAACATACCCATCACTGGAGTTATGTATAGGAATATCGTATGTCATATCAATTCTGGACATAACAGCAAAACTTTAGTTAACGCTAATCAAATGCCACAAGAAAATGACCATGTTCAATATAAGCTGAGTCGCTCCGACAGGTTTCCCATTACTGTCCGCATTACTGAAGGCCCCGATTTGGTAATCAAACAATTTACCTTAAAAGATTATCCAAACAATTTTAAAACTCGATCAATTCTATATCTGTATTTGTTTATCACATATGATAATAAAACAAATTCCGGTTTTAATATTGGAGCTAAAATTGGGCCAAAATATGAACAGAAAGTGGACCATGGTCAGTTGACAGAGCACATCTATAATTTGTCCAAAGACCAGATTAATGAGCAAGTTCAGTTATTGAATAGTTTTAAATCTACTGTCACTTTATTTGAAGATATGCCTTACTATGTGACATAGTTAAAAATAATTTGCTTTATCAAAATACGTCTTAAAATAATTTAACTTTACTAATTATACATTTTTAATCGTAAATTCATTTTAAAAAATAATCATCGGAATTGCGGTTAACGTGTAGCATCGATTTGTGATTATTGTTCAAAATTTATAAAGCTTTACATACGCAATTACATATTACATGACATTTGAAAAATTACATTTAAAATTATATTTTAAAAAATGGTTTAATATTTGATCATCTTGTTTCTTTTATTATAAAAAGATGGCATTGGATATGATTTATATATTACTAGAATATTCACAAATAAATAGAAATACTCTCTCTCTCTCTCTCTCTCTCTCTCTCTCTCTCT
>CAJPIZ010001648.1:0-15898 GCA_905368565.1 Medioppia subpectinata | reverse complement strand
CCATATTCTAGGATTATTTATGGTTTCAAAGTATTTGTATCAAATCGCTATTATTTCAAATTATTTCAATTCATTATCTGTAAACATATTATTAGCTTTTGATTGAATACAATGTATTTAAACTCAAGAAGTGATTAAATAAAATATATTTATATCGCAGTATACGTTATATTCATTATTACAGATCCACTGAATCCTAATGAAGACACAATTGATGCGATAATCATCGCATATAACGGTATCGCAATGCAAAGTGTGCTCAAACCTGTGATAAGTACGGTATGTGTCTCACCATTGAGTATTGGTTCCCAAACGATCACTTCATTGCCAAACAGCCATTTCTTATGAATCAATTAATCACTTTTATTATAAATGCTTTGTTTCTTATTTATTACATATGTATTAAAATTAACTTTTCTTAATGAAAACAATTAACAAATATTATGGAAATAGTAATACAAAAGTTGGTATTAATACCGATAATCATATCTTGAAGTTAAGTAGTGTTGGAATAAATTACAATCAAATCAAATATATTTATAAAATGCCATCAAATGGTAAATCAAATCAAATGAATGCAACAAATGTTTGATATAATGACTAATGTTTGGCAGAATTAGGGCTTTGAATGACAGACAGTTCCGATGACTCGATTTTTTCCATGTCTTCGTTAAAACTGTGGATCCATTGCTTGAGTTCAGGCTTTAAACGCAATACAGATTATCAATACATGTCATCAAATCAATGGCAACAATACATACATTCTTATGGATGGCTTTATCCCAGAGACTGACGTCATGTTTATTGCATTTGTTGGCCACTCGTGTCCTTCGGGAGCGTCTAGTCTTCGAGGCCTTAGGAGTGGATCTCATTGTGGGCGAGAAGTGCACCCATTTGTCGATCGAGCAGTACTTCCGACTGCTTTTGCTTTTATCAAAACTCAGATCCGAATCCCAATCGTAAACACTTTCGCAACTCATGTCTTGAGACATGTCTTCAGATGACATGTCTTTAGAGCTGGTCTTAGGAATGGGCGATAAGTTGAGCACCGCTTCGATCGTTGTCTTCGTCGCCATCGCAGCCATACGTCGGCCGTCACTCTTGTGGTCCTTCGGGTCAAAGAGCTGATCCATTGGTGACAATCGCTTACAATACCATTCAATTCACTCTTCGCTCAAATGTTGAATGCCTTGCAATCAATTGCGCCAAACAGTGAACCAATCAATGCGTGTCTCAGTGTATGTGTCGACACTTTCCTAACTATTTCTACGCAAAAAGTCTACAATAATTTGTACGCAACTGTACTGTCGAATGCAAAACGTATGCTACAGATGTTTACTTGACATAAAAGTTGTGTTCACTGCGTAAAACAACCGTTTCGAAAGTTGGGTATCTATGCGTATTTACTGCAGTGAAAACAAACTCTCCGCCTCCCTAAGGGGTTTGCCTTCATTTATAGGACAATCGTATGACAAACTCAACGAATGGACCAATACTTACATCTAATGTAACACTGAATGAGTTGTGCAAAAGTGTTATAATATATTAATTTGCAAACAATTGGACATAAAGTGACGGTTAATACACATAAATAGTAATCCAGTGTTGGGTTGGAGTGAAAGGGGTGTTGAGTGTCGCGAACGTAGTGTATGTGCGGACGGGTGTAGTGTTGTTGTGGCCAATAGTGTAAGACTGCAAGTGTTTGTGTTGTTTACATGCAATCATCTGATGTCTGCCTATGAGAGCAATGATACAGTTGTGGTAGTATTGGTAGTACTGGTAGTACAACAACAATACAGCAGTTGTAGTGATAGGTTGAGTGAGTGCTGGCATTACTGTACTGTGTTATGATAATAGCCTTGAATGTAATGAATCGCATAATAAGTGACGAATAGTTGAATTAAATTGCATTTACTTTAATAATAATCACTCGAATCGAGTGTTTTGTATCCGATATTGCATTTCGACATTCATTTCATTCGCTTTCAGTATTAGTCTGTGTTTTAGTCGACATTTCAGACGACTATAGCATTGAATGCAACGCTAATTAGTCGTCGAGTCTTTGTGTCAATCGATGCAAACAAACAGCGATTTGAAGCCGTTCTCATCGGTATTCTTGTTATTCGCCTAGTTATCTGTGTTCTGCACGGTGTTTGGTTTGTGTAGGCAGGCAGGCTGAGTAGTGAACACGCGGCTTGCCGAGCGGACATTTCCATACATAACTGTGCATTGCTGACCATTACTACCATTGAATGCATGACCCGTTTGGTGTCGATTAGGTGCCAAACCAGAGGCCCATTATATATGTCGTGAGTGTAAGACATATCAGTGCCGTCTCTGCGAAGAGCTATTGCACGAGAATCCGGGTTTTGACACCCATTCACGACAGCCATTGGTGGTGACCGCGGATCAGCTGCTCTGCGACAACGGCTGTCAAACCCGAAACTTAGCGGACGTGGAGTGCGTTGAGTGTCGCAAACGGTTGTGTTTTATTTGCGACCAATCGTTACACTCGTCACCAAACAAACGAAAACATCAAAAGATACCAATTGTTGACAATCGGGACAAAGAGGACAACGAAGAGTTCTATTCGTGTCAATACGTGTCCACCGGAACCGTTGAGACGGAGGCGACGGAGCCTTTAGTTAACATTGATTTGGNCGGATGCGGTGGTCTTTGGTATGACTGTATTGATCTCTCCCCTATCGTTATGACACACCCGACAGATGTAGATCTGATTATTAAACTGGTGTTGAAATTTGCATTTGCTGTGCGCCGAGTGGGACACACCGTCTCGCAAATGGTTCATCGAATACACACATTGAGAGCTGCATTCAGAAAACATTCAAAGTTAAAGCGAATGATTGAGTGAATGCCAGCAATTGGTATGACCTGCAGGAGAGACAGTGCACCGAACACTTGAAGTAAGCGTCAAAGAGGGTCTTCGGAATCGCTTTATTGATATCTCCAGAAAACTTTTCATTCAAAAGCTGTTTAATAATAAAACAACAATTTAAGTGAATTTATATTGAAATATAAATGAATGATTACTTTTAAGGCCGTGAAGACAACATCGGAAGTACGACTCGACCTAACGGTAGAGTTGCTTAAATGTCTTCTCACAGTCTCTTGAAGTGGTTTGAAATCTGTCGGCGGAGTAATGGTTTGCGTCCCGACGTATTCAAAAGCACTGAATGCTTCAATAGACTGATCGGACTGTTGGAAGCGTTTACGGACGTAGTCTTCAGGTGTGAGATCATTGTCTGCGGGACAATACAATGGCTTAATATAACTGCTAATCAACAACATTGCAAAAAAGACAAACCGGTGCACAAGATGTTGGTGTGAAGTGTCTCATGAAATATGATAACAGTTGGTCCCTATCGAAGACAAATGAGTGAATGAGTAAATAGACATTTAGCGAATCAAATGAATGGTATACCAGATCAGAGAGAGGACAGGAGAGTTTGAATCTCTGTGTCGCTGCCTTAAGTTCTTTGGAAAAGTGTTGGACATATACTCGTGAGGCGTCGCCCAGGAATGTGAACAGATCCTCGTGAAGGCGTTCGGCACGCGTTCGGTATATAATTATGTCAGAAATGGCCAATACTTTGACGTCTTCTGCTCAAGACGCCAATAATAAGAGCCTTTACGGCTCGTCAGGAAGCCACAGATAACACTACTGGAAGCTCATGCCCAGCATGCGTGTGGTCTACGGTTAGCATGTGCTCAAGACACACCGGGATGTTTTGAACATCTCTTTGCCCTCAAAGAACGTGTAATTCAATGTATGGGACTTTCCTTCGCCTGTATTCCCGAAAATGGACACCACTTTAATGAGTGCCGTCGGAGAGCAACCCATTTTAGTGGCGAACTCTTCGCTCGAGTTTACTCTCAATAACTCGTTCTCATCGATGAGAAGAAAACTCTTGAGTTCCTCCGATTGGGTGGCACTCGAGTGCATTACCACAACACCTGTTCCCGTCATTGGACTCATTGGCGGCACATTCACTGAAGTCAACTACCGGTTGACGCGCTACAGAAGCCTCATCCAGACCAACCTCAGCAACACAGACAGTAAATAGAGTAAGAACTTTAACCAAAGTAACAATACACTCAGCTACAGAAGTGGCGAGCTGAGGTAATCAATGTTAACTAAAGGCTCCGTCGCCTCCGTCTCAACGGTTCCGGTGGACACGTATTGACACGAATAGAACTCTTCGTTGTCCTCTTTGTCCCGATTGTCAACAATTGGTATCTTTTGATGTCCAAATCAATGTTAACTAAAGGCTCCGTCGCCTCCGTCTCAACGGTTCCGGTGGACACGTATTGACACGAATAGAACTCTTCGTTGTCCTCTTTGTCCCGATTGTCAACAATTGGTATCTTTTGATGCTTTCGTTTGTTTGGCGACGAGTGTAACGATTGGTCGCAAATAAAACACAACCGTTTGCAACACTCAACGCACTCCACGTCCGCTAAGTTGCGGGTTTGACAGCCGTTGTCGCAGAGCAGCTGATCCGCGGTCACCACCAATGGCTGCCGTGAATGGGTGTCAAAACCCGGATTCTCGTGCAATAGCTCTTCGCAGAGACGGCACTGATATGTCTTACACTCACGACATATATAATGGGCCTCTGGTTTGGCACCTAATGGACACCAAACGGGTTATGCATTCAATGGCAGTAATGGTCAGCAATGGTGGCAATCGTGTCAATACATACCTTTACAGGCGAGCCGTTCGGCGCACAAGTGATGAGTCGGACGGACGGATGTGTTTGGTTTGTGGCACGTCTTGTGTCTATTGATCCGCTTATTGTTCTTATGGCTACTCTTGGGCTTCAAATCGCTGTTTGTTTGCATCGATTGACACAAAGACTCGACTCGTAATTAGCGTTGCATTCAATGCTATAGTCGTCTGAAATGTCGACTAAAACACAGACTAATACTGAAAGCGAATGAAATGAATGTCGAAATGCAATATCGGATACAAAACACTCGATTCGAGTGATTATTATTAAAGTAAATGCAATTTAATTCAACTATTCGTCACTTATTATGCGATTCATTACATTCAAGGCTATTATCATAAACAGTACAGTAATGCCAGCACTCACTCAACCTATCACTACAACTGCTGTATTGTTGTTGTACTACCAGTACTACCAATACTACCACAACTGTATCATTGCTCTCATAGGCAGACATCAGATGATTGCATGTAAACAACACAAACACTTGCAGTCTTACACTATTGGCCACAACAACACTACACCCGTCCGCACATACACTACGTTCGCGACACTCAACACCCCTTTCACTCCAACCCAACACTGGATTACTATTTATGTGTATTAACCGTCACTTTATGTCCAATTGTTTGCAAATTAATATATTATAACACTTTTGCACAACTCATTCAGTGTTACATTAGATGTAAGTATTGGTCCATTCGTTGAGTTTGTCATACGATTGTCCTATAAATGAAGGCAAACCCCAATCCCTCCGCCTCTCAAACAAAAGTGACGTCATTTATGCGTATCTATGGGTTGAAAGCTTTGCCAACAAAATGCGTCACTTGTGTTGAAAATACAGTTCATTTGTAGACATCGTATGCAAAACGTAGTGACAGTACAGTTGCGTACATATTATTGTAGACTTAAAGCGTAGAAATAGTTAGGTTTGTGTCAACACATATACTGAGCCACGCATTGATTGGTTCATTGTTTGGCGCAATTGATTGCAAGGCATTCAACATTTGAGCGAAGAGTGAATTGAATGGTATTGTGTTCGCGATTGTCACCAATGGATCAGCTCTTCGACCCGATGGACCACAAGAGCGACGGCCGACGTATGGCTGCGATGGCGACGAAGACAACGATCGAAGCGGTGCTCAACTTATCGCCCATTCCTAAGACCAGCTCTAAAGACATGTCATCCGAAGACATGTCTCAAGACATGAGTTGCGAAAGTGTTTTCGATTGGGATTCGGATCTGAGTTTTGACAAAAGCAAAAGCAGTCGGAAGTACTGCTCGATCGACAAATGGGTGCACTTCTCGCCCACAATGAGATCCACTCCTAAGGCCTCGAAGACTAGACGCTCCCGAAGGACACGACTGACCAACAAATGCAATAAACATGACGTCAGTCTCTGGGATAAAGCCATCCATAAGAATGTATGTATTGTTACCATTGATTTGATGACATGTATTGATACTCTGTATTGCGTTTAAAGCCTGAACTCAAGCAATGGATCCACAGTTTTAACGAAGACATGGAAAAAATCGAGTCATCGGAACTGTCTGTCATTCAAAGCCCTAATTCTGCCAAACATTAGTCATTATATCAAACATTTGTTGCATTCATTTGATTTGATTTCCCATTTGATGGCATTTTATAAATATATTTGATTTGATTGTAATTTATTCCAACACTACTTAACTTCAAGATATGATTATCGGTATTAATACCAACTTTTGTATTTCTATTTCCATAATATTTGTTAATTGTTTCCATTAAGAAAAGTTAATTTTAATACATATGTAATAAATAAGAAACAAAGCATTTATAATAAAAGTGATTAATTGATTCATAATAAATGGCTGTTTGGCAATGAAGTGATCATTTGGGAACCAATACTCAATGGTGAGACACATACCGTACTTATCACAGGTTTGTGCACACTTTGCATTGCGATACCGTTATATGCGATGATTATGGCATCAATTGTGTCTTAATTAGGATTCAGTGGATCTGTAATAATGAATATAACGTATACTGCGATATAAATATATTTTATTTAATCACTTTTTGAGTTTAAATACATTGTATTCAATCAAAAGCTAATAATATGTTTACAGATAATGAATTGAAATAATTTGAAATAATAGCGATTTGATACAAATACTTTGAAACCATAAATAATCCTAGAATATGGCATCGATAGCGCGGTATACGGCATGTAATGACAATTAAATAGAAAAATTAAGTTAAATTGATATATATTTAGTGGCATTTAGTCCAAGAGCTCGAAAAGCCAACTATCGTTGTCATAGCCCTCGCAGACGTGATCGCAGAGCACTTTGCGTCTGTCTTCGCAATATCTAGAAATGTTAATCACATCTGTTTTCATGGCTTTAATGTTCGCCACTTCTGTCAGATCTTTCTCCATGAGTTCAGACAATCGCTCGACAGTCACCTCAAGGTTCGACTGATTGTCTTCAAAAATGAGTGAGTGATTGTTCTTTTGGAGGTAATAAGCGAAAGGATAGGTATACATAAGCGTCTGCCGACACGCGCACAACGTTATGAACGCCTCGCGAAGGAACTGCACCTCAACCCAAGTCATGTTCCGGAGCTGCAGCTCATCCATCTTGACGCTCACCTCTGAGAACTGTTTGGTCTCAGACTTGAGGCTCTGCTGATGGTTTTGAAATCGCGTCCAATAATGAATGTATCGCTGCAGTCGAGCCCTCGCTGTTTGAGTTTCTTTGCTCTCTTCATATTTATTACAACTCGTTTGGTAGCCGTGTTTAGCCCAGTCTGACAAACAGATCCAACAGAACTCGTATTTGCATTGTTGGTTACGACACGTCATGTGATTACAGCCACCGTTCTTCTCGATGGGAGCCTTGCATTTGGGACATTCCTGCGGCCATTATATCGTTAGTATAATTCATATGTATTGACACTATTTATATTTCATACCTTAGTGTAGGAAAGGATCCAATTGGCGGTCTCGCAGTCGATCTTTTCGCCGGACTCTCCCAAACACTTCTTGTGCCAACTCTTGAGAACAGCACAACGGGTCGGTTCGTGCCATTTCTCGCCGCATAGGAAGCAGAAGACTGATCCACACTTGCATTCAACGGCAATAAAGTCAATATAATTGTCGACTTTAACAGCACTGCAGTCAGGAGTGGGACACCATCTGAGGAAGCGATTGGACGCAACAAAACTATTTGTCATAAGATATCTGTATTTCACTAAGACTTTTGGCTCTTCAATGATGTTGTGAATGGTGTTGTCGTCAACAATGATATCACAACCGTTTTGAGCACAACTGATGGCATTGCAAACGCCTTCGCTTATGATTTTGTTTGTCAGGTATTGTCGCCAACAATCTGTCAAACATTCAAACCATTAATCAATTGATTACTATTTATAGCATTTAAACGCCAATAATGTCTCAAAATACATGATTATAAACAATAAGATACTAAAAATACTCACAAACACAGAACTCGTGGCCACAAGATATGGATGTCATCTCTTCGTCATTCATGTCATTGTAACAAATAAGACAAATCTTGGACCGAGTCTTAGCGACGGCCGATGAGGACGAGGACACCACTGCTTTCGGATCAATAATGTGAGCGTCACTGAAGAGCTGATCTCTATTGGAGTCGAAGTATTTCTCCAAAAGTTTAGACAAATCTTGGACCGAGTCTTAGCGACGGCCGATGAGGACGAGGACACCACTGCTTTCGGATCAATAATGTGAGCGTCACTGAAGAGCTGATCTCTATTGGAGTCGAAGTATTTCTCCAAAAGTTTGTTTTGATCCCATTTGAAGTGATTGAGAAGAATACGGATCACATCATTGGGCAGTTCCATCACTGACTTCACCTCATCGATCGATTGGTTCATCAGATCCACGATCTGTTCCACGTTTAAGATCTGGTACTTCGCCGACCCGGACGCGAGGCCCATCTCTTCGTCCATTGGTATGACTTCCGTCTCTAATAAAGTGATAATATTTGTGTCAATACAGTCTGTATAGCAATGCATCACATCGTTGTCCATACCGTTACTCAACCCGCTGTCCATCACTTCTCCCACTTCCTCCTCGTCTGATGAGTAGTCGAGATCAAAGTCTTCGTTGTCTTCGTTGTCAGACATGACTTCAGCACTCAATTCAATGCAAATCCCAAACAAAAAGATTGCCCCAAAAAATGAGGACAAAAACGTATGAAACGATTGAATACTCAAAACAAATGCAAATATAATTGAAATGTCTTTCAATCACTTCTTATACGCAAAACAAGGCTTTCAAATGGAAAAGTCGTTCACAAATAACGTTACGTTTCATAAAAGGGAACAAATAGTTGAACCAAAAGGTTTCCATTGGACTCAACGTAACGAATGACTGATCGAGTGATTAAGGGGTGAACGCATGTAACGACTTATGTGTAAACGAAGGCAACATTTCCTATATTTGTAGCAATGATTGCGTCATTAGTTATACAATAAATGTTATTTTGTTTGCCATTCAATGCATTACTCGTTCACACGTTTACAATACGTAACCATTTATTTAGTCAATACTTATTTCATAATTAGTTTATCATTATTTCAAACCATTATATGATTATAGGTTGGGATTGAGTGCTAACCTTATGGTCAATACTTGTCAACACTTCTCACTCGCGAGTAATCCCTTTCAGACCAAACCATTGGCCAAACAAATGAACAGTTGTTTCAAATGTTTGTCTCAATTCACTCATCATTTAGTGATTGAATACTAAATCGCATACAGAATACAGTATTAGATATAATATATGGTTATATCGTTTGTATCATTATTTCACGTTATATTTGCCATTCAATGAAGTGGTCATTGCTTTCACGCCATTTCATTACACGTCTATTGGAAGCAATCATTCGGCAAACAAATGGCAAACAAATCAATTCAATTAGATTTAAACTTTTAAATAATTATATTGTTAACAAGTTTTCAGTATATAGGCATCATTACAATTGCCACCTTGCTCATCACATCACATTCTCTCTCTCTCTCTCTCTCTCTCTCTCTCTCGTCTATAATTAATAGATTTGTTTATTTGTAGAGAAATGAGTGTAATATTAATGAATGGGTTATGAATACTAAGATTGTGTGATAAGTAAAGCAAAAGTAGTGCTGAAAATGTATTTTTGTAAAGCATTAAAATTCGTGTATTTTATAAATAAATTCTTTACGAAACCAAATAAAATGCGATAAGAATTGAATCTAAATATGAGATTACGATTATATGACATATAATTGACTTTTCGATGCATTTATTGCTATCATATGTTAGCCAGAAATTAGAGGAGAACTCAATTCACTTCTTATCGCAACAACTGATATGAAAAGCAAAACCATTTGCAAAAAAATATAACTTATTTTTGTCGCAATTATTTGGAAATAATTCCCTAATAATTGATGGCATTTCTCTAATCACTGTATTTCTATGGCTATTGTATTGTGTGATACAAATGTAGATAACACTACACATGACTAATTCAATTCGTTTAAATCATGTTCAATGAGATTCTCAATTTCCAACACATATTCAGTACTGTTTAATCGTTTATCATATTTGAATCAATTCATATTCCTATTGCTATCACTTTAAAGTTTAAACTAAATATTTTTTAAACAACTTTTCAACATTTCTTGCTATTTTAACATATAATTTGTAAATAATAATAATAATACCAAGTTTGCAATATTGCAAACATTAAGCATTTTATGAACACTACAGTAAAGGATCTAATGATATGACTTATTTAGTAAAACATTGATAAGAATGAGTAAAGTATTGCTGTTCTTTGTTTTTACCACTAAATTGATATCAACTCCAATAGAGACTACAGTTTATGTTATCAGAGCTTAATTGAAACGATAGTACAGTAGGCATACAATCATGTCATAGAGCGTCAGGAATTTGGTTCCGATCCAAACCCGACTCCCAATCAAACACTTTCTCCTTAAGATATTTTCATTACAATTATATGGAAATCAATATAATTGCAAGGATTGTCCAAATATTAAATTGTATATAATTTATGTATTAATTAATAATTATTAGTTTTGTTTTGCTATTATTGAGCAGATGTAGGGCTGGTGTAGGGCTGGTGTCCATCCGATGACTGATTGGAGGGCACGTGAAATAAGTGGCACTTTATGTCCAACTGTTTAGTCTAACAGTTGGTTATAAGAAGTGTGTGTTGTCTCGGATATAATCTTAACTAATGGTTTCGATTCAATAGTTTATCGCAAATATTTATCACATTTATTGCTGAACTCGAAGTTCAATATATTATATGATTTCTTCTAACACTACGAATAATAATAAATTTCTTATCAATTATGAGATAAATACTAAATACTACTCGTATTTCTTGACGAAAAAACATTTTGTAAAATCATACCAAAAATATTGCAAAAAATGCACTTTAATTTCAAATAAATTGTACAATTAATTCAATACATATAATTGTAATTTTAATAATTATAATATTTTTTCAATTTCATCATAAAAGGGTTTACACGAGTACTTTATAATGGATAGTGAATGTGTGTATAGTGTATGCACAGTATGTTTAGTATGTATTTTTGGTTATAATTTATATTAAAATGTCACAAAAGAAAGTACTCTAGAAAACAACAAATTTACAAAAATAGTTTCAAAATTATATGCATTTCATGATCAGAAGTGGTTTTAATTTTCACTTACTTTGTATTACTATTGTGTTTATTAATAGTATTTGTAACCAAATAATGAATAGTAAATCAAACAAACAAATAGCGTCTAAATTTTATTAATACAATCAAAATATATTTATATATATTGTGACTAAAACTAAGTTAACATAATTGGTATGAATTTAGAGGTAATTAAAGACAAGACATGATTTGACAGAACATGACTTACTGGACAGTCATCTAACAAATTAATCGCTATATTTGTGTTGATTTTATAGACATTAAACAAATTTTTATTTACAATCAAAATAGGTTTTTGAATGCATTGAAAAGACGACATTAAAACAGTTATACTTATAATTATAATAATAGGCATTAATTATTGAATGTATTGTTTTTATATAATTTAAGTGCATATGAGTTGAGAGGTATTGAGATTTATATAAACCCATGAATACGAGAGACAGACAGAAATGGTTTACATAAATCTCAATATAAAATCAAATCAAATATAATTGCTTTCATTCACTGTTTCTCTCTTTTTTAATTTTGAACTGTTGTTGCGTTGAAGGGTTTGAATTGGCGTTTGGGGTTTGGGCGCCCGTCCCGTGGCTATTGGTGTTGTGATCGGTGTTGTGATTGGCGTTGGCTGTGGTGGTAGTGGTTTGGGCGACAGCACCAGACTGTGCGCCACTGTTGTGGTCCTCCTGAAGAATGGTGGCGATCTCGTTCTGCATGAAAGCCCAGGGAACGTTCGACCCCAACAGCGGGCACTTGTCCCCAGACGGACAGTACACCTCTCCAGCGCCGGCACCGCCGCCGGTGTTGTGCTGTTGCTGTTGCTGTTTGATTGATGAACGACTGCAGGGGAAACAGAATTTGTGCGATGAGACGGACGGGCACTGAACGAAGTGCGTGTCTTCGAGCCTTTCCTGACATAACGTGCACTTCAGAGGCGCCGCCGCAGCCGCCGGTGGCGTCGCTGTCGACGGCGGCGTCGCTGATGACTGCGATTGACTCGACGTCTCGTTAAGTCGCGGTTTCTTTGGGTTCATATTGGGGTTCGAAGAGAGGGGAGGGGAGGAAGTGGTGGTCACACTATAGAATGTACTTTTGCCCACATTTGCGGCTGCGATGGGAATTGTGGCCGCTTTGGTGATAGTCGCGGTTTCTTTGGGTTCATATTGGGGTTCGAAGAGAGGGGAGGGGAGGAAGTGGTGGTCACACTATAGAATGTACTTTTGCCCACATTTGCGGCTGCGATGGGAATTGTGGCCGCTTTGGTGACCGTCGCGTCGAATGAATAGACGCGGCCAACCATTGGTGGGTGTGAGTGATGGCCCATCACATGCGGCTCTCGCGACAACTTCCGCAGATTCGCGTCCGCTATCGACACTCCGGGCGCTGCCATCACTGCCGGCAAACTCTCTCCTCTGGTAAGTGGAGGTCGACTCACGTTCACAATACCAGTCGAGTCTTCGATTATCAACTGCTGTTGTCTATTGCTTTGGCTGTCGTTGTCGATGGAGTCGGTGTCGACAATGGTATGAATGGGTCGCTTATTGGGTGCGCTGGGGTTGCGTTGAGTGGTCGCCACTATCTGTTGGCTCGAGTAGGCGCGGGCAGGACTTCCCCCTCCACGAGACCCTCCGCTCAAATCGAACTGTTGGCCAGAATTGCTTCTCTCGTAGCCCTGAGGCAGACCTCCATTCAGTTTGTATTGCGTGGGCTGTTGTCTGAGGAGTGGAGTGGAGACCACGTGATGATCATTGGCGCCGACAGAGACGCCATGCGATGATTGGGACGACTGCGTGACCACATATGGCTGACCCGAATGCGAGTGCGAATGGCTCTGACCGGCGGCCGCTCTCTTCAGTTGTCTGGCGTTCTCCATAATGATCTCGATTCTGTCGGCGCCCTCATAGTTGACACAACCCCTGCAAACCACTTCACTGAACTCGTGCAGCAAAGCCCACGGCATTCGCGGCAAATCACATAAATAGCAGTGTTGTCTCTGAGAGGCCAGACCTCCGCCGTGCATCAGTCCTCCCGATTGCGAGCCCATCGATGCCGACACGTGAGACATGATCGGCGAAGACGTCGAGTTCGCACCCACTCCTAGTCTATGACCACTCGATGCTGAAGACATGTCCGACTAAACAGCAAACAAGACAACAATCAATCAATAAATGTAAGCAATAGTCAATTGTTTGGACCTTTAAATAGATTTGTAATTGAGATGTGATTTGGAGATCAATTGCAGACTCGACTCGATTTGAGTGCAAAACACATTTGAATATAACTTTTATATATAATTAGAGTGTTATTTAAGGGAAGAGTGTTTTAGTATATTGTTATCAGTAGTAGAGCTCAGTATAGCTAAGAAACGGATAACATTTGTTACAACAATATTCATGAGATAAGCACAGCATTCATGTTTGCAACACTTATCTAATCACTAATTAATGCTTTCAATACAACAAGTTTACTAAACCTCAACTTATTTCCAGTATCACTAATACAGACATAGAGACCATAGACTCCAATAGTAATCAATACTTGTCGACCAATTGTCCACCATTTATAGGACAACCAGAGGTATGGCTTGAATATTGAATACCACTCACCACAGCATACATGTGCTTATTATTACAGTTAGAGTACACTATCAGCCCATACAGTGTATACACTATACACCACACAAACGCTACATGTATTCACACCTTCACACAGACTCGCATCACATCTCAAAACCAAATCAAATCAAACCTCAATTCAATGTAAAAGCAATGGATTTGACAACAAATGCACTGCAAAACCAATTTATAACAATTGCCTCAAGTATTGAGAGTAACAGTACTGCCAGTCCTGACAGCACTCGCCGTCAACACCAGCGCCACCTCTACTGCCCTTTACGTCACAACACGTCATGACATCACGTCATCACCACTACTATCACTGCAACGCTTCCAACACTTCCACACCAGTCACACACTCTCTCCCTCTCTCACAGACACAACACACTCACAGCACTGCCATTGAGTCCATAGTTGACCGCAATCTCTGTCCATACATGCCATTCACGTCCCCCCTCTCCCCCTCCCCTCCCCTCACACTCTCTCCATTGCCATAGCATTGAATGTATAGACAAGTAGTGATGCATTAGTGATGTCTGGTTCGGCATAGAGTGGAGTAGAGGTAGAGGTAGTGCTTAACTGTATGTAAGGCACAGCCATTCACAGCATTCACACCAATGCATACATTCACTGCATTTAACCATTAAATCACAACAATTACAACCGAACGGCAATTCCACTCACCGTTCACTCGATTGGCTCCTATAGTGTCCAATGGATGGCACAGTTGTGGCCAACGATTAGCGATGCGATGATGTCTTGGAGCTGATCCGCGCACAGAGTTGTGTCACTGGTGTCAGCGCTGTCTCATAGTCTGGCAACGAGTGAGGGCTCGACTGTAAGCGCCAGTCAATGCATTCACAGCCACTCATTCATGCGTCAAAACATAGTCCACATTCACTAGACTTTCAAATCACATTCCCATCAATTCAGTCCCATTTATACCGTACACAATTTATACCGCATACCGTCACATATAGTTGCGACCAATTATATGCAAATTTAACATATTTTGAGTCACATAAAAACTTGTACAATTATACGCCGGTATTGTTGTACTCTTCGTTAAAAATAACAAATATTAACACTAATTATCATTTATCTACCAAATTGTAAAGTATTGAATTAATAAACATTTTAAACCACAATTCTATATGAATAATGTGGTTTATAGGATCGTTCGGCCTGGTTAAGAGTCTGGTTAAGTTGGACTTATATTTGAACTTATATTTAGGCCTATATTTGGAATCCAAATATTTTTAACTAATTTGGAATTCCAAATTTTGGATCGAAGTGGTTTAAAAATAGTGTGTTAGGTATGAGTCATGTGAGTAGGGTTGGAAAAATACAAAAAATTGAAGGTTTGTATTATATAATATACAATTAGATATGTTATATTATTTTAATCACTAATTGTTCCAAATTCGACGATTGATTAAATTGTTTTAAAAAGGTAATGCAAGATGCGATTTGAAACTCTATCCTCAATTAGCACTAAAGCACGAGAGAAATATGCGGTCACGTGACTAATGCATACACGCCTATACACTGTACTGAAGTCTGAATACGTCTGAAGTGAACTGTATTCACATTCCCAGCACTCAATCAATGCCTCGCTTTACCACTACTGCCGACCATTGGCTCAACACAACACCTCTTCAATACAACTAAAAACTTAAATTTTAAACTATATTACATTGTTATACCATTTAAACACCAAATACTGAATTTAATTTTTATTATCAAAACATATTCGAGAAAGAAGGAAAGAAAGAAAGAAATATATATATA
>CAJPIZ010001647.1:0-15898 GCA_905368565.1 Medioppia subpectinata | reverse complement strand
TCTCTCTCTCTCTCTCATAGTTTTTCATTCACTCTCATTATTAAGTGAATTAAAATATACATTACATATCTATTGGACAGGTAAGACACTGTATAACATTGCATACCTGTCACATCTAATCCTATTTTTAATAACAAAGTGGTAAAAATGAAGGCCAAACACAACGCCCTATATGAATAAAAACGAGCGCTGATATTGTAATATATTGTATATTATAATTACCTGCTATTAATAATCTGTGTGTTTGTAATATTCAAATACAATAGTACATAGTGCAATTATATATTCATTCAATAATTCCACCATCACAAAACGGATGTGTGCCGCCACAGCATTCAGCTAGGTGGGAACATCTGTGTATTGTAAATCATTTTACCCTAGTATGATCAATTAATTAACGGAGACAAACATGAAAATTTTTGTAAGTTTATATTATATTGTTAATAAAAAAATTGTAAATTATTTATTTCGTTGTCAAACTTAAAATTTAGTTTTATATTATTTTTTAGTTAAAAAGTATTATAACTTATTATAACTTTACATAAATTTTATAAAACTATTTATTATTAAGTTTATTAAATATTTCATTATTATTAAAAGCAAACATTAATTAAACAACATTGTTATTCTTAAAAACTCATCTAGTTGATCTCAGTACTATTTGCATACGGCATCGCCGGGACAACAGCAGGCGGGTACAGCTCGGTGGTAACACACCATGGCAACTCACCATCATTAAGCAGTATGCAACCAAAACGCACCATGCTCGGGCCGACCACGGCGTTTAAAACTACATACGTCTACTCGAACGGACAGCCCCTATCACCACAAGCTGTCAAGACATACCTGGCCACCAAACCCAGCCAACAACCAACAGACAACTACGGCCTGGGCTATGGGCTCGGCAGCGGTCTGGGCAGCGGATTATCCACCGGATTAGGCTTGGGATTAGGTGCCGATGGAGGAGGCAATGGACTATCGTCACCGCTGGGCTCCGGGCCGTCAGCGGTGGACACTCCCAGCGCCAGTTTGTTAGGCCCGTACGGCATGGGTGGCGGTGGCGGCGGTTACGGAGGCGGTAACGCTGGCGGTTATGGCGGATACAGTGGCGGTAACACTGGTTACGGAGGAATGCAAGGCTATAGCGGCGGCGGTTACAGCGGTAACGGCGGATATGGCGGCGGCCAGACTGGAGGTTACGGCACATATAACACCGGATATGGAGGTGTCTTGAGTAATGTTTTGAACAATGAAGTAATGGTTTGTTATATAACAGGTGGTTATGGCGGCGATTCCTATTCCGGTGGCGGCGGTTATGGCGGAGGAATGACTGGTTATGGCGGCGGCTATAGCGGTGGTAATCAGGGAGGATATGGCGGCGGTTATAACCAGGGCTCAGGCTATTCGGGCGGAGGTTATTCTGGAACCGGTTACGGTGGCGGAGGAACGGGCTATTCTGGCGGCACTGGTTATTCTGGTGGTTCAGGTTCTGGTTACGGCAGTGGCACCGGCTATTCAGGCGGCACCGGTTATAACATGGGTTCCGGATATAACAGTGGCTCAGGCTATGGAAGCGGTTCCACCGGATATGGCGGCGGTTCCGGAGGATACGGAACTGCCGGCTCCGGCTATGGCAGTGGTAATGCCTATTAAATGATTTAATCAATAGTTCGCAATATATTTTCTAAATATTAAACTAGATTTTTATATAAGAAGTTATTTATTGATGTGAATGTAGTTTTTGTATCAAATAAATAGCTTTAAGTGTAAAAATTATAAAATGATCGATCAGTCTGTATATCATTTTGATAAGAGTGTTATTAAAATTCTATAATATATTGTTAAAGCAATTAATAAAACTGTTTTATTAAATAAAAATTTATTTTAAACCTAATTAGAGATAAAATGTAAGTTTTAAGTTATATGGAAATTATTTTCTCATAATTTTGTTATCGAGTCATAACTTATGACAATTACTATTTGAAAATAAAAATAAATTGTAAGATACGTAAATGATATGTTTAAATTATTCGTAAATAATTGGTTGATTTAATACCTATGTAAATTTGCATACAATATTAGTAAAATATTGTTCTTATAATATTGTATAAATAACTTTTAAAATAAGTAAGTTTAACAAATAAAAAATTTTAATATTAAATTATTAAATGTAAAATTAGTTTTGTTTATCAAAAATTGCATCTAATTTCCGGAGTATAAAAGACAAGAAATATTGATTTTAAAATTTCTTGTGAATTGAGTTTTTTGATAAATAAGCAGTTTTGAAAGTAATTTGTGCTTAGATTTAATTAAAAATGTTATCAATTTATAGGAAAACTTTTTCTAGCGATTGATATTGTAATGCATTGGTATGTGTAGTGACTTGTCTTCCACATCATCATTGGTTTGTCGATTGATTTCGGGATCTGTCTATTGATGTGAGCCCTCACACTCTCACGACAAACAAAACAATATGGAAACCAAATTATGGACCCTTTTGGCGGTGGTGTCACTCATGACATCACTATCGCATCAGGGTATGTAACGGACACCGACATGATACGATCGCTAATTCATGAATGTAATTGTATTATAATGCATCTTATCATTAAGGATTAACAGATATGTCCGGATGGGGTTTTGGTGGGACGAAGTCGACAACCCCTAAGCCCACTACTACCGAAGCGTATGACGATAACAATAATTATAATGACAACAATTATAACAACAATAATAATAATAATAACTATAATAATAACAATTATAACAACAATAATAAACAAAATAAACCAAACAAAGAGACAATCAAAGAAGACAAGGAATTTAATAAACTTAACGGTAATTATAAACTGTATTTATAATTGTGAGACAATTGATAAAAATTTGTATTCATTAGTCTCAGTGCCCGCCAAAGAACCCTTCTTCAAGCCTTTCCAACCTTTACCGACGTTTCAAAACCCGTTTGACCAAAATAAATTCAATCTTGATCAAAACAAATTGAATCTGGATCAAAACAAGTTCCTTAATAACACCGCGAAACACAACGTTACCGCTAAAATCGATAAACAAAAACACAAAAACACTACCACTTATGTTGGTGTAGTAGAGGTGTGAAAATGCACTAGATATTAAAATATTAAACATTATTTTACACACCATTTCCTTAAGAACCCGGTTTATACCATACCGGCACCGGTTGTCGATTACGGCTACAATCAGANTACCACTTATGTTGGTGTAGTAGAGGTGTGAAAATGCACTAGATATTAAAATATTAAACATTATTTTACACACCATTTCCTTAAGAACCCGGTTTATACCATACCGGCACCGGTTGTCGATTACGGCTACAATCAGATGTCTGCCCCTCAACGACCCCCTTATGGTGGCGGTGGTTATGGTCAGGGAAGTCATGGTAATCAACACTACGGTAATAAATCATATAATGAAATTGGATATGAAATCTATAGAAGCATATATGGCTATAAAGGTCCCGCTAATCATCACAATCCCCGTCCCAATGGCCCCACATATAGAGGTCAGACACCGTATCAAAACGCCCCAAACCGTAAACAATTAAAATGATGTCAAAACTTATTGTTTTAACACTATTTCTATCGGCGATCATATGTTGCCATTTAGTGGCCGCTCAGGACGGAGGCGACGGCAGCTCCGGGACACCGGCGCCCAGCGGTGGTAGTGGTGGCAGTGGTGGTAGCGATGGCGGCCGTAGTATATCGGCCAGTGGTAGCGGTGCCGGCGCCGGATCGGGACAGGGAAGTGCATCGATCACTGGTTTCAGATTGGGTGGCTTAAATAAACGTTAAATTCACCATGGTATTTACTATTTGGTGATAGTTATATTCTGGATACTATAGCACTTTTTAGTTATGTTTTATTGTTACTCTAGATTAATCTATTGTTATTGTTGAATTATTATGCAATTAGATTGTTTGTTCTGAATAAAGATTATATTATAATTTAAATACTGTGTTTTTCATTGTTAATTTTATTAAGTTAGATTAACATAAAAATTCTCTTATAAACTATGCGGTGTATTTAATTATTATGCATTGTATAATAAAAATAATAATAATAAAATTGCATAATAAAATTTTTTTAGTGATAGCGGCGCCGAATCGGGATTGGGAAGTGCATTAATCACTGGTTGGAATGGTGGCTTACGCAGACGCTAAATTTACCATGGTATTAAATACTTGTTTATGGTTGTAATATGAATACTATTTAAGTTATAATGCAATAGAATATATTCATGTTTTCTTTTATTATTAGTCTAGATTAATCTATTTTTATTATTGTGCAATGAGATTGTGTTTTATGAATAAAACTTATGAATAAAAATAATATTATAATTGTCATTTAACTGTGTTTTTTATTGCCGATTTTATAAAATTAGATTAACATGAAAATTGTGTGATAAATCTTAAATTTACTTGTTATGCCTATCCATATTAAAATTTAGGTTTAATCATGGCAATATATGTTGTTATTTTATGGGTTTAATAATAAGTAAGTTTTGGTTGTAAAATTGACTATTGTAATTAACAAATATAGTTTCTAAATGTTAGTTAGAAAATAATTAATTAAAAATTTAAAACAAAATGATTTTTAGTATTTTGTGTAATCATAAGATTGTAAAACAAATAAATAAAATAACAATTTATACATTTACAGTATATTTTTAATTTAAGAATTTAAAATATTATTTATTTAATTGTATTTTGCAAAATAATCGTAACTTTACAACACAATCTTGAAACTAAAATAGTGACATAACAGTTTTAGAAATTATTTTAAAAGCCATGTTAACTAAATATTCAAGTTATTCCCATTATTATATTTATGAAGTAAATTACATCAATCATAATCATAACATTTAAATATAATCCCAAATTTATTGAAACTCAACGATAATGATGAGAAAAATAATCATCTTGTTTGCCTGGCTAATGATGGTGGTTGTTATGGCCCTGATACCATTCTCCACTAATTCACCCGATCAGTGTGACTGTCACTGCCCTGATATATCTAATGTAGGTGATAATGATCTGGTTAACTCTCCAGTACCACCATGTTCCTGCCCCGTGTGTCCGGCGACTAAAGTTTAATCTGGTACAATTAAACCTAAAGCTATCGCGCATTAAGCATAATTTATATGTTTTGTTTTGTACTGTATTATAAATATTTTACTTTATTGTAATTAAATTATTAATAATAAAACGTTGAATTTATAAAGTGTTCACCATGTTATATTAATTATTTAACAAATTATTTTGCAATAAAAAAACTTAACAAATAACAAAATATACAGTAAAAGCAAAAATATTTGGTTTTGAAAACATACTATAAAATTTTTCCATATAGCGTTACTTTTACATCTGTGTTCTAAAATTAACAATTACATTTAAATTAATTACATTAGGTTACATTTAGTTGTCCCTAGATTCATTTAATGAATAAACGCTCAGTATTTGTTAAAAACTAGACATGACTTAAATGCAAGCATATTTTAAATAGCTGAATGTTAGTTTGTGTTTTATTAAGTGGAATTAATTGAGCCGATCATTTTACCATTATCATACATTCATGCAAAAAAAATCATAAAATTTTAATAATCATAAGATTATAAACTAAATACATGAATTGTACATTTTTGATTTGTTAAATTTAGTGGTATTTCAAAAAATAATCCTTGAATTGCAAAATTTGATAAAAACTAAGATTATACAAATAACAGAATTTAAATCTTATTTCAAAAAATTATTTTTAATTTACAATTCATGTCCCTGATCATATTTATTTAATATTTGATCACGTCTTTTATAATCATGAGATTTAATGTTAAAACTGGGTATAAATAGAGGAGAGATTTAGGAGAAATAGACATAAGAATATTAATTCATTCTCTAATTGATATCAAAATATACAAACTGTTTGTGTTATTACTACTCAAACCCAACACTAACTATGAATCGATTCATTATATTGTTTGCGTGGCTAATGATTGTGGTTGTTATGGCTCAGACAGCACTTGGCCAGGCTTTAAGTGGTGATGATGGTAAAGGTAGTGATGGCGGTAGTGGTAGCGGTGATGGTAAAGGCGGTGATGACGGTAATAGTAGTGGCGATGGTTGGTGGCCATTTCTTGGTGGTGGTAGCTTAAAACCAAAGTTAAGTTGAGCGCAATTTAGCTTAAATATATCATGTATTAAACATGATTACTATGTTTTATTTTGAATTTATTTCACTTTACTGTAAATAAATTATCAATAATAAAAACACTTGAACTTAAAATTTAAATTTATTTAATTAATTATTTAGCTAAATTAAATAATAAAATAACTGGTAGTAATGATAGCAAAAGATTCGCAAAATTTATTCTTTAATTGGTAAAATATTTGCTACTATTGTAATGTTACATCTTTATTATTTATTAAACAATTATGTTTTATATTAACAAATTACATTAATAGGCTAACTTATAAGTTTATTAAATTAAAATAATCATTGCGTAAAATTTACCAATTTAAATCTAGTTAGACTTATTTTTCCTTAACAACAAGGTATATTTTCTTGCTAAATTAGTCCGCATAAATAATACGAATATTTCATATTGGTTGGATACCATGGTTGTTATGTAACTATTTATTTAAAAACTATGACAGCACTGGGACAGGCTTTAGTTAGTGATGATGGTAAAGGTGGTTATGGCGGCTATGGTAGTTGTGGTGATGGCGGTAGTGATAGTGATGTTAACGGCGGCAGAGGTAGTGGTGGTAAAGGCGGTAATGATAACAGTGATGGTAAAGATGCTGATGGCCGAAGTGGTAGCCGTGTTGGTAAAAGTAATGGCGGTACCAGGTCACTTTTTGTATAGTTAAGTTGAGGGCAACCTAGCTTAAATATTTCATTTTAAAAATAAATATATCATGTATTAAATATATTATGTTATATCTGATTGACATGTTTTATTTTGATTTCATCCTATTTTAATGTAATTAACACTTGAACTTATAAAATTTAAATTTGTTACTATAATTATTTATCGAAATTATATTATAAATATTGTGGTTTATTATTTAATTGTTACAATATTTGCTATTATTGTAATGTTACACGTTGATTAAACAATCATGTTATTTTTGTTATAATTAAATACAATTAGAAAGTGTATACCGGTATATAAAGGTAGTATAATTTTTAACGAATTACATTAATAGACTAATGTATACACATTAATTTGTTAAATGACAATTATATATTTATTGCGTAAAAATTATAATTTATAATTAAAATTAGTTAGACTTATTTTGCCTTAAAACTTTTTTAGCAAAAAATTTTCTTTTAATCAATCAAGACATTGTAAAATTATTGATCAGCCAATACTCATCAGTAATATAAAAAATAATTGTAATATTAATTTCAATTGGCCCACATGTTACATGTAGGCCAATTAGACGTGGGTTAATAGACTAATGTATACACATTAATTTGTTAAATGACAATTATATATTTATTGCGTAAAAATTATAATTTATAATTAAAATTAGTTAGACTTATTTTGCCTTAAAACTTTTTTAGCAAAAAATTTTCTTGCTAAATTGGTTTGCTAAAATAATACAGGTCATATATGATCATGGTTATTATGTAATTATTTATTTTCAAACTATGAATTGCATGCTTTTAACTCTTACAATAAGTAATATTGTTTATATGCCTGGTATAAAAATGGCTGAAATCAATTATCTAATTGAATACAAGGCTATGAATTGGTTTAATATATTAACAACATATCTATTGCTAATCATTCATATCGTGGCCGTTATATCCGATATAATCGCTATTAAAGTAATATATTTCTCAATCAAACAAAACAACGCAAACCTGATTTCGGGCTACAAAAGGGTCAAACACTTAATGGCAAACATCGCTTATTCCGGACTATTTCTGACAATAGGATATTGCGGTCCAATGTTTATAGTACTGCCGGCGCTCAACCATCGCACCCGACCCCTAGTCCTGTGTATCGTACAACAGATTGGCAGCTATTTTGGTGCACTTTCACTCTATCTGACATCAATTTCGCTGACATTTCTGTATTGCGATCAATACTATAGTCTCGTAAACGTGTTTCACAGCAATAATCCGCTCAACAAAGTGTCCACAAAGTGGTTATTAACGGGTATTTGGGTCTCAAGTATAATATTTGCGTTGCCTTTTATTGTCACAAATTATGTGCTCGTAATTGATTACAAAAATGCAATGTATAATTGTATTCATGTGGGCGGCTATCTAGAGGTTTTTGCCAGTAATCTTACTGTCAATATTGCGATAACTATTATTGACCTGATCATAGTATTCATAATACCTATGATATTGATATTTATATTTGTTACTGCTGTTATTATTGCATTTACCAGGGACTATTTAAAAGGACAGTCAACTCTTCAAATGAGGGTTATTTTGCGGTTAATTGTGGTGTTTATAGCATATTTAATTGTTCAAGGGTTTTTTCATTACACTAGCATTTTATATATCATGTACTATTTTACAAAAAATATAAAATATCAAGTATCTTCACAGACCTGTACCTCATCAGTAATTATGACAAATTATGCCTTTCTTATATCACAACTATTTTATCGTATACTGTATTTTTGGTTTAGTCGACAATTTAGACAAAATTTTAGAAAATATGTATTGAGTACTAAGATTTATAAATTTTTTAATGTTCAGACTCGACAGACCCCACAAATATATTTCACCCGTGCTACAGAGACCATACATTATTAATTATATGGTCAAAAATTAAATTATAAAATTATACCACAAATTACATATTTATTAAATTTGAAATTTTATTATTTTATTGTACTAAATCTCAAAAATAAATTCTGAATCTGTTCATGTATAAAATTATTGTGTTGCATCATTAATAAAATTACTGATTAAACTAAATTGTAAACCCATATATTAATATAATTTGGGATAATTCACAAATTTTTATAAAATCTAGACATTATTATTTATAATACATGACTTGCTATATGGTAAATTAATATACAAGTAACTTCTCTGTAAAAACAAGCATTTGCAAGTCAAAATGGTGGTCATCTATAGTGAGGTTGGTTTAACATTGTAAGTATAAGAAATGAATCTAAACTTGGTATAAATTGTTCACAATAGAAAGATAATAAATTAAGCATAATGAATTTTTTGAATTATAATTTATTCGATAAATATTGATATTTTTAATAACAGCATTGCATTCATAAAATATAATTATCAATAAAATACAACGAAATGACCAACATCATCATTTTGAACTCAACCACAACCAAATCCAATTGGACAAGTAGGAACCGATTTCACCAGGATGCCTTGGCCGTTGCCGGTGTTTGTCGGTGCCGGTGACTCACCCCAGACACACTTTTTGTGAGCCATAAGCGCTACCAATACTAGCCATGCAAATAATAGTACAACTTTTATTTTCATAATTTTAAGTTGGTATTCGTGCAATAAATTGTTTGTCAATTTATTTGTATTTATACCATTTGATTTATTGATACATGTACTCTTATATTGTAACACAACCGGACCTGTCACGTAAAATGACTTTGAGAGAGAGAGAGAGAGAGAGAGAGAGAGAGAGAGAAGTTTAAATAATTTTCAAAATGTTTTAAACTTATTATTAACCAACATACAAAATTAATGACACAATTTTTGGATGATCTTACTATGGACTTTATTATTTAAAAAATAATTCAAGAAATAATAGTAGTTAAATATTTCAATTATTTTTAATTTCAAATTATAAATAAATTCATTACATGAATATAAATAAAACTCTAGTTGATAATTAATGTTACATTAATAAGTATTATTATAACAAAAGAATTAAATGATAATTAATAATATAATTAATATAACATGCTAATCACATCAGGAGCTAACTGGGGGCCACTGTGAGCAGCGGTGTCGATATGGTTGGTATGGGTTGGCCACCATGTGTACTACTTTCGGTAGTGATTGAACGACAACCGGGCTGACCCGGACACCCGTCGGTTCCCGAGTTTGCCGGCGCAGCTGTCACTGGTATGGGTTGCGCTCCGGCCAACTCATTGCTCGCCATAAGCGCCGTTAACATTAGCCACGCAACTAATATCACTATTTTTAACATGGTAATTGTGTGATTTTATTTTGCAATTGTTTAATGCAACGCTATAAAAATATAACATTTCATATTTTACTACCTCTATTTATACAAATTTTAAGCCGGATAAAATTTACTTGTTACCTTGTATGTTTTATGCAATCATTGTTGATCTAAGGCTTAGATTCTAAGTAAATATATTTCATATCATGGTATTGCGTGAGAAAGATTATCGTGATTTTTTTTGTATTTTTGCAATTATTTGATGTAATATATAAATTTTATTTAAACTTTATTTTAATAAGGTCAATTCTCACGCAACTGCTAATCTTGGTAAAAATATTTTTGATTATAGATTATAAATAGTTACATTTTACAATTAGATCATAACAAAAGTAGCTGGTCATTATAAATTAAGTAAAGCAAAACTTAAATAAAATTCTAATGATAAATTATGAAGCACAATTTTTAAACTTTACATCATTAAATTTAAGAAAACAGTCAACAAGTTGGTCCAAGTACATACACTTCACAATCCACATTATATAATTATTAATAGTACTAGCCGTGCCCGTCAGACATAAAATAATTGTTGTCTCAAATTTAAAATTCACTAATAATTGATCAGTCAGTCTATTTGTATTTTTGCATTTCATTCATGAATCACATGTCATTTTATGCTTCACTGACTCTAGCGTTGGCAGTGTGGCGCTTATCGCTAATCCCATCAACTATTTTACTATATTTTTACTACAATGTAAATGTACACATTTTACATTCTAATAGTAATATGTATTGATTATTTTTTAATAGATTTTTTAATTTTCACGATATTTTTCAAATGTTGCTTAAATCACAACTTGATCTTATAAAACATACTAACTTACATCACACAAAATAACATGTTTTGTTGTTAATTACAAAATTGATTAAAAATAATCATGATAATCATTTTATTATAAAATTTTAAACTAAAACTGGGTATAAATAAAGGCAACAATCGAGAGAAATAGATATAGCAATAGATATTAAAACAGTTGTTTTATACTTTGCTGTAAATTTTGAGCAATCGATTAACAATGAAACAATTGATAACATTGTTTGCTTTGCTAATGATGGTAGTAATTATGGCCCGGAAAACACTCGCTTCACCAATATCAAATAATCCGCCGCCAAATAACAGACCGCCGTGGAATTGGTCACCCGGTAATAGACCAAACGTCAAGGGGCCACCCGGTAAAAGGCCACCCACTGGTGCAACACCACCTATGGCACCGACTGAAGCGCCCACTGGTGCCCCAACTGAGCTGACTTATGGCCCGACCGATGCGCCCACTAATGGCCCGACTGATGCGCCCACTGATGCGCCCACTGAAGGCCCAACTGATGCATCATTATATTAGACTAGTAGTTAGTTTTACTCCGGGAGTTAAACCATGTTTAAAAGTTATGTCAATTATGTCCTAACTTTAATATAACATGTATTAACAGTGTGTTTTATTTATTATGTTTCATTACTATATTGTAATTAACTTATTGAAAACAAACAACTTGAATTTATATATTTATTGCGTTAAATATTTAATAAAATTTTTAAATATCTTAATGTGTTGGCTATTTATTTGGGTACTATGTTTATCTCATAACTCAAAAGGTTGTCATGGTACATATGCAACTTAATAATTACTAATAACTACCATAATAACTTAATAAATGATCATTTATTGTATTAACATCCAAGATAAACATTCGCTATTATTAATGGCCTATTAACATTTCTACACTGAATAAACCACGCTTAAAATAGATTAAGTATGCATGGGGTTTAGGTGGGGCGGGTATAATAGCACTTTACCAGATAAAAGTTATTGGTCCGTTTTATAAATGACAAAAACAATAGTTATCAATGATTTACAATAATGTTTAATTAAATATAATTTTATAAAATATCATTAATTAATTAACAATAATTTTAAAGCAAAAATTATGTAAAAAGAAAGTTATTTTAATTAAATGATGGTTAAAAGGTAGAGAAATGGTCTTTACAAAATAATTGTTAGTTATATAGTTTAAACTTTAAACTAAAACAGAATATTTTTACATAAAGAATACTTGATATTATTGTAACATAAGAATTAGATGCTAATTAATAATATAATTAAAATAACATGATAATAATGTAGAATATCACATTTCTATGACTAGAATATGTTTATATTAATGAATGAATTGTTGACTAGAGTTTTATATATACATAATGTATTCACTATTAATTGTTGTGACTTAGATAGTGACTAGAAATTGTTATTGAATATGTATTGAATATCACATTCCTTTGCTTTATCACAGAATTGCATATCACATGCATATCACAGATATGTATTGATTTGATTGCCATTCATGTATTGGTCGCCAGCCTTAACGCTTGGCTTGACTAGTATTTATCACAATGTGTTTTCCTATAATATATTTGTATGATTAGTGATATATCACAGTTTGTAATGCTTTTACTTTAAAATAAAACTATTTTATTAATCAAGTATTTGTGTGATTGTGTGAGTCCTGAGAGTGACTTGACCTGACCAGACCCGAACCTCGGGAGCACCCGAGCTCCTACAATAATATTAAGAGTTAACTGGGGGCCACTGTGAGCAACGGTGTCGATATGGTTGGTATGGGTTGGCCATCATTAATGCTAGTTTCGGTAGTTATTGAACTACGACAACCGACCTGACCCGGACAGTCTGGTCCAACTACTGACGATGCCGGTGCAGCTGTAACTGGTATGGGTTGCGCTCCGGCCAACTGGTTGCTCGCCATAAGCGCCGTTAACATTAACCATGCAACTAATATCACTATTTTTAACATGGTTATTGTGTGATTTTATTTTGCAATTGTTTAATGCACTGTTATAATAATAAAGCGTTTCATATTTTACTACCTCTATTTATACCAATTTTAAGCCGGATCAAATCTATTTGTTATCCTTGTTGGGTTATATATATTTTTTTAATGCAATCATTGTTGATTTAAGCAAATATATTTCATATCATGGTTTTGCGTATAATTAAATTTAGATATTTCAATAAGGTCAATTCTCACGCAACTTCTGATTGAATTAACAAATATTTTTAATTATGGATTGTAATTGATAGTGTACATTTTACAATTATAGAATAACAAGAGTGGTTGGTCATTATAAATTAAGCAAAGCAAAACGTAAATAAAACATAAAATTCTCATGATGAATTATGAAGCACAATTTTCAAAATTTACATCATTACATTTAAGCAAACAGTCAACATGTTGGTCCGGATACATACATTTCACAATCTAAATTATATAACTGTTAATAGTATTATTTTTAAATAAATTTTTTAATTTTCATGATATTTTTTAAATGTTGCTTACATCACAACTTGATCTTATATAAAACATATTACATCACATAAAATAACATGTTTAGTTGTTAATTATAGAATTGATTTAAAATAATCATGATAAGCAAAATGAAAATTTCAAACTATTGGTAAAGATCCGCAATTTAGTAAATTTTGTGAACTAAAACTGGATATAAATAGAGGCGACAATCGAGAGAAATAGATATAACAATATTAATTGATTTTGAAATTAATATTAAATATAATTGTATTATACTTTGCTGTAAAAATTGAGTAATTGATTAACAATGAGACAATCGATAACATTGTTTGTATCGCTAATGATGGTGGTCATTATGGCTCGGACAACACTCGCTCCACCACCTTGGAATGGGTCACCCGGTAATGGACCGAATGGCAATGGCCCACCCGGGCTAAGCGGCGGAGGGCCACCTGGACTTAATGGCGGTGGGCCACCGGGACTAAATGGAGGTGGGCCACCTGGGCTAAATGGCGGTGGGCCACCCGGTCACAGACCACCCACTGGCGCACCACCAACTATGGCACCGACTGGAGCGCCAACTGGAGCCCCGACTGAAGCGCCCACTAGTGCCCCGACTAGTGCCCCGACTGGTGGCCCGACTGGCGCGCCCACTGGTTCCCCGACTGATGCGCCGACTGGTGCCCCGACTGCTGCGCCCACTGGTGCACCAAGTAGTTAGTTGTACTCAGGGAGTTAAACCATGTTTATAAGTTATGTCAATTATGTATTAACTTTAATATAACATGTATTAACAGTGTGTTATTGATGTTTTATTTATTATTTTTCATTACTTTATTGTAATTAAATTATTGATAATAAAACATTTGAATTTATAAAATTTTTTGCGTTAATTATTTAATAAAATGTTTTAATATCATAATGTGTTGGCTTTTTATTTGGGTACTATGTTTTAAATCTCATAACTCAAAATGTTATTATGGTAACTTAATAAATAATAATTTTTTATATTAAACCATAAGCGCCGCCAATACAAGCCATGAAAATAACATAATGAGTTGTTTTATAATTATTGTGCATTTGTTTTATTGTGCTTTAACAATTCTGAGTATGGTAATGTTTTGTCTATTTATCCAACTTTTAACCAGGATTAAATGTACCTGTTGTTTATGTAATGTCATATAATGTGCATATACTATCATAGTTGCATCGGAAAATTATATTTTATATTACGGTTTTGCAATCAATAATATTATTTTGAGTAACAATATATTAGTTTGTTTAAGTTTCACAATCAAAATTAACAAGCAATTTTTCAGATTACACTTTACACACAAAACAACATGATAATACATGTATGCATTAATTGCAAAACAACTTTTCAAAAAGAATCGGGGTATAAATAGAGCCGACATTACACCACAATTAGATAGTAATACAAATTCATTACATAATAATTATCTCAATTCAAACACACGATAATAATTATGCAGAAAATTGTGATTTTGTTTTCAGTGCTATTGTTTGCGGCGCTTATGGTTCACAACAACCAACTGGTGAACGGCCAGACGGCACCGGCGCCCCCAACCCCGCCATCACCCCCACCTCCGCCCCCACCCCCGTCTCATTCAGGGGGTACTCATACCTGTACGGGAGGTATAGGCGCCGACGGCACTAACGGTGGAGGGGGTGGCGGAGGCGGTGGTGGATACTGCGGTTAATTGCATATAGCCTTTAAATTGCTTCTATATTATTAATAAAAAATATAAATTTTATCTACATTTGTTGTATGTTGTTTAAATGTTAACATTTTATTTTTAGAAATAAAGTATTGTGAAAAATTTAATGTTTTTATTTAATTTTATTTAATTAAGAAAATAATAATACTTCATTAAGTTATCAATAAAGTTGCTGTGATTTAAATTTTATTTTATTACATCGATTTAATATGAAGAACTAATCTAAACAAGCATATTGGACCATTAGACAACCAAGACTACTATTAAGTCATTTACTTAACTATTACATAGTCACATATTACACAGTTACATGCATGTTATACTAAAATAAATATTTAATATATTTTATCAATCACAGAATATTCTGGACATGCAACATAATTGCATTTATTCGCGGTAGATAGTGTTGCTAACTGGTAAATCATTAAAAAATACTTTACTAGTTTCATTTATTACGTCACTATTTATAGGTAAAGTATAAATAGAGGTAATTGTCGATAACATTACAATTACTATATTTGATATCGCAATTCAAACAGACATGATAATAATTATGCAAAAAATTATTATATTATTTTCATGTATGATCTTTGGGACGAATGTG
>CAJPIZ010001646.1:0-15899 GCA_905368565.1 Medioppia subpectinata | reverse complement strand
GGCGAATAAACACATGAATAGACTTAAATTATTGACTCCAATACTACATGAAATTAATATAAATATATATTTGGACCAAACATTTGCATTTAAACCACTGATCTCTCCGTGAATTTTATCGGATAATTTCATACTTGTTTTCAATTCAAATAATTTGAAATTTTTAAGTTTTGCGTTCAGACATTGTATCTTAAGTTTCAAATAGAAACCAATGATATAAAAGTATATCATTTGATGGATTACATGAATACCCATATAATATGTGACAAATATATTCAACATAAGCCACGGAATGGCAAATATGATAAAATCCATGACATTTGAGGTTCTCATGAGATACGGTATGAATGCAATTATAAGAGTAAGTGGAAAACTATTTATCATTTGTGATGACATTTTGAACAATAGTTTCGCTCTTTTCAGCAATAATTTAACAGATCTTTCGTCTGTTAGACCAATACTGACCGGCGATGACATACCGGACATCATTTTAAACGAGTTCAAAAACACTGGTTTTGACATCTTATTATAATCCATATAATGAGCCAATTGTGAGCTTAATATCACAGTAACAGCTAATAAGCGAAAAAGGTTGATGTGATATTTGGCACCAAAAAAGTGGCCCCAATCGCCGTACATATAGTNACCAAAAAAGTGGCCCCAATCGCCGTACATATAGTTTAGTCGGTCATCGCTTTCGTCTAAAATTAGTGAAATCAAATCACGTGACCAAAGGATTAGACTTAATGTACGGATTAGTATTGGATTATGAATTATAGACCGCTTTTTAGTGCCGTATTTGAACGAAGAAATACCATATCTGTACAGATGTGTTCCCGCCGTCGGTATTGTTTCCGATTGCGGCAAACGTTTTGCTATATTTATGGCTTTCATTGTATTAAATAATTTAAATTACAATTGCTTTTTGTTTAACCGATAACTTTTGAGTGAATAAACAAATATTTTATTTATTTTAAACCATTATTAGGAAACAATTTTATTCAAAAAATAAATCTATTAAAATATAATTACGGTATAATTTAATAATTATATTATTTTTGGTCGTAAATAAATTAAGCTTATTTTATACAAATATTTTAAAGTAAGCGTAGGATTTGATCATTAAGTAATAATTATGGTTAATGTAAAGACATTTTTATTTACATCTTAAAGACATCTTTATAATACATTTTTATTTATTATTGCATTTAATAAATTTAATTATTGTTTTAATGATACAATGAATACAAATATTGTAAAAATTGTGTAAACATTTGCTAATTAATATGACGACCACTTTCTAGAAATAAGGTTATCTAATATTTTAGTATAAATAATACATATTGTAAATTATTTAAAGTCAAGTGAAGGTCAATATGGGGGGGGGGGGGGTAGTTACATTTACTACCATTAAAAATATGTAACTCCCGATCTCATATTATAAAGTGCAACCTCTCATTAAGGTACTTCTAGTTGCACAACAAAAGTGTTTCCTATAAAGAGGGTTTCTCCAAAGGGAAGTTCTGTTATATGTACAGTGAACATTCCATATAGTAAAGCTCTATACAGTGTTATTTCCATATAGTGAGCAAAATATTTTAGTTTGGCGGACACTGTATACTTGTAATGTTATTTCCGCTCCATATAGTGACTTTCTATACAGTGTAAATTCTATATAGTGGCCAAAATTCTGTTATTTTTGGCTATTATTTACCATTTTTACGCTTTGTATAGTGTTTTATGATATGAGACAACTATTTTTTGTCTTGCAATTGTTTGAAATGAGAAAGTTTTATTTAAATTAATAAACAATATGAAATTATTATCTTGAAAACATTAAACAATCTAGTTAAATGATTATTTTAGTATTAACAGTATATACACTTATTGTCACTACTATTACACATACATTCTATAGAGTGAACATTCTATACAGTGTTCAAAAATGTATTCCAACTGCTCGACCACTATATGGAATGTTTACTGTATAGAAAATCCGAAATGAATTTAAATGCGTTCCATAATGGGAGGTGTGTTCCCCCAAAAGAAGTTGTCCCAAGAGAGGTTCCACTGTATTATATTTTACTGCATATCCATAATATTTGCATTTATTATTCAATTATAATGTATTAATTATTTAATTATAATTAGCATATACAGCAAAATAACTTTATATAGCAAATATATTTTTTGTGTAAAATAATGACTTAAACAATAATTAAATAAATAATTTGAATATGGCTTTTGGTAATGGTTTTGAGAGATCTATGGCTTTCATTGTATGAATTAATATGAATTACAATAGACTTTCTCTCAACAGACAACGCCTGATATAGTGTAGACGTGATGTAGTGATGTTGTAAAGTTTTATAAATATTATCAATTTCACCCAGTTTCATGATAATTATTAATGACACTCGCTTAATTATCTTATGTAATTGTTTTTTAAATTACCTTAACCAATTCACACAATTTAAAACAATAATTAATATAAAAGCACAAATGAATAATATACCGATTATTGACTGAATCGTAGAAATGTTATAAAAATTCCTATTATAATTTTAGAGATTTTTTATATTATATTTTCTATTATAATAACTGATAATATTGCTCAAACAACAGTAATTTATTATTTATAAGCAAATTATATTTAAAATTAAATGTAATATCTATATCTTTATGTAGATACCATAAATATCAGCTAGTGCCTTTATGTTTTATTAAGTTATTTTTATATATTTTATATTATTATTACTATGAGTGTAAATCCTGTTGTGATTCATATTGTACAACTGTATATTTAAGCACATGATAATTACTATTAAGTTTTAATATTAATAGCTGGTTTTAATGGTTTTCATTCATTTTTACAATTTTCATCGAAGTATTCAAAACAAGTTATATTATGACAAAAATACAAAATATATTTATATTTACAGAAATTGTTAACCAAAAACTTATTAAAATAAATTATATAATTAAGAACCAATTATATATTTTAATTAGCATGTTTTGAATTTGATAAATTATATAGTATTTATAATTGTAATAAAAATGTGTGATTTTTTAGAAAAGTTTACATCGTGCGATAAAATTAAGAAAACTATAAGATTTAATATTTCAAAACTACATGTGTTTTATGATATTTATGAAAGACATAACGTATTACTCGTTAAAAACAATGATATTGTCTATGGTTTGGGCAGTAATTTCATGGGTTGTCTGGGTTTGGGACACAATAGTCGTATAAAATCACCAAAAATAATACCACAATTATGCCATCAAAACATACAATACTTTGTCAATGGATTGGACTTTGTGTTAGCAGTAAATGGCATGAATATGGTATATGGATTTGGTCATAATAGTTATGGACAATTGGCGCAGGGTAAAAGAAATAATGACCGTGATTTTTTCAAACCAATGATAATATCGCATTTAAATAACAAAAATATCGTTCAAATCAGTTGTGGTTCATTTCACACACTTGTATTGACTAGTGATGGCCAGGTCTACGCCTGGGGTGACAATAGTTGCGCACAAATTGGTTGTAAAAATAATAATCAATATATTTGTACACCAATTGAGATAAAATTTAATAATAATTATAAAATACAATCCGTTTATTGTTATAAAAACTCTTCGTTTGCCATCACATCCGACGGACATGTCTTCAGTTGGGGACTGAATAGAGAGAATAATTTGGGACAAAATATAATCGATTACATGGTATTTAAACCCCGATTGATATTAAACATAAATAATGTCAAAACAATGAATTGTAGTTATTTTGGAACATATTTTCTGACAACAAATGGTTTATATTTTTGCGGAAAACGTTTTGAAAACAAAAAATTAATGATTGAAAAAACTCCGAAACAAATACTATTCAAACATAATATCGAAAAATTACAACAAATTAATTCGTGGATCGATTCGATTAACCATAAATTCATTTGTGTTTTAATAAACAATAAAATATTAAAAATATCAAACGAACATAAATTATGTGAAACAAATTATAGTAATTTTATTGACTTTTACGCAAATGAATACCAAATAACTTATGATACAATTAATTTAAAACAAATAATTTTAATGCCAACTGAAAATATAAATAGTAATATTTTAAACGACAAGTTAAGTAATGGTAACAATAGAAGAAAATTTGTAAAATTATTACAACTATTTGGGATTTATAGAAAAAGCAAAGATTTCAATCAAATAAATGGTAATATTATTGCACTTTTATACCAAATATTTAACATTATTATTAAAATATTATTAATTTATAAATATTTTTTATTGTATTTTGATGATAAGATAAACAGGCAGTTTGTACAAAATCTAAAATTATTGAACAACAACCAATGCCTGTTTTAGGGAGCACGGATTACTCAAACCAAGGTGATTTAGTTGTAATTAAAAAAATTTTAAAAATATTTTAGTTATTATTTTTGAACAAGTATATTATTTTTAATTTGATTATTTTAATAGATACAAACGAAGGTATTATTTCAACAGTAACTAACATAAAGATAAATGATGGTAATTATAACAGCCTATTTATTGAGATGTCAGCCATAGGGTCGGGTGGTTTTGGAACTGTATTTAAAGTAAAGCATAGATTGGATGATAAGATATATGCCGTTAAAAGAATACAATTTGGGGGTAAATATATATTATTTGTTTAATTAAATTACGAAATTTTAAAACAAATATTTAATAAACATTTCACAGAATTTAGTGAAGAAAAGAAGCAAAAGGTTATAAAAGAAGTAAAGAGTTTGGCAAAACTGGACTCAGATTTTGTGGTGAAATATTACAACTCATGGCTTGAGTCCAATCATCTCTTCATTCAAATGGAATACTGTTCGCAAAGTCTTCGGTCTCTTCTGGAAAACAAACCGCTTGTCTTCGAGAGACAACCGGAAGACCCGATGAATGTCTTTGAATATTTCATTTCATGTGAGATATTCAAAGAGCTCTTAGAAAGCGTACAATTTCTTCACGAAAGTAATCCGCCTGTTATTCATCGGGATCTCAAACCTGATAATATATTAATTGACCGCAACTTTATATCCAATCGATTCGTAAAACTATGTGACTTTGGTTTGGCCACCGATCATAACACCGACATACAGACTACCATTCGCTACCAGCACTCGTCAGGTGTGGGCACTATTAAGTATATGTCACCCGAAATTACTCAGGGTAAAAATTATAATCACAAAACAGATATTTATAGTCTTTCGTTAATCGGCGAACTAATCTTCGACATCAATCTTCAAGCGTAAGTATATTTGTTTGTGTCAAATAATACGAGTACAACCCGTCACAAATCCTGTTACCCACACCCACCCCTCTATGTGCTTCAAATGCATATTGTAAGGCCCAGACCCCTTATAAATGTAACGTTGAGATAACATACTGCCGGTTAATGTACACAATCAATTTATATCAATTTAAAGGTCGCAAACATTTGATGCTAAAAAATCGGTATTCAGAACATCAATACTATATCTATACCAGACATTAGTGTCAATGATGTCAACACCCAATTGGCGACAAAGACCTGAGTGTCGGCAAGTGTTGGCCAAATATAACAAGTGGTCTATCCATAAGACTGTTGTCACGAATCGTAAAGAATTCAAATCAGTGTTAAATAAACTTAAATCTATGGAAAATGAAGTTTACTCTGAAATTTTATTTCGCAAAACCATATAATTTATCACTATTTATGATTACTTAAATTATGTTAAATGCATTAATTGTAATTAGCATATAAATATATAGTGTATAACAAAATAAATTGTTGTGTAAAATAAAGAATAAAACAATAATTACATAAATAATCAGAATATGGTATTAAATAATGAGTTTTATTATATTTTATTGTCAAATCATATTATGTGATGTTTTGATAGATAGAAACGTCAATAATTTTTAGCATAAAAACAATTACAATGACCAAGATCTGTAAAATTAATATTTATTTTAAACTAAATTTAATTTTAATAAAATAATTAATTACCTCGTAAAAGTTGCGATAGTTTATAATAAAAAATTTATAACAATAAAAACCAATATTATTTTTGCTCATTTTCTCGGCCATTAAAATAATCTGCAATTGTATAACAACTTAATAAAATTAAAAGTACATTACATTTGAATTATCAAGTTAATTTTATTTACACTGAATGTTACAAACCTTAAGCTTGAATTTTTGTACAATTAACCGTTTTGTGTATAAAATTTTTATATATAATTTATACGTTTTGTTTATCTGGTAATTAATGTCCGAACATGTGATTAGTATAACGATTAAAATTACTGACCAATCAATCGATACAATAAACGATACAATTTTCATGAAAATATTAATGTCGGCGAATAAAAACGTAAATAGACTAAAATTATTGACACAAATATTACAACAAATAATTATAAATATATATTTGGACCAAACATTTGCGTTCAAACCACTGATCTCCCCGTGAATTGAATTCATTGAAAATATGATTGTTTTAATTGTTAGTAAACTAATCATTAGTTTTGAATCCAATTGGCTTTTAAGCGTTGCGTTCAGACACTGTATCTTAAGTTTCAAATACACACCAATGATATAAAAGTATAGCATTTGATGGATTACATGAATACCCATATAATAAGCAACAATTGAATTCAACATAAGCCACGGAATGGCGAATATGATAAAATCCAGGACATATGAGGTACTCATGAGATACGGTATGAATACAATTATAAGACAAAGTGGAAAACTATTTACCATTTGTGATGACATTTTGAACAATAGTTTCGCTCTTTTCAGCAATTGTTTAACACATTCTTCGTCTGTGAGACCAATACTGACCGGCGATGACATACCGGACAGCATTTTAAATGAGTTCAAAAACACTGGTTTAGTCATCTTATTATAATCCATATAATGAGCCAATTGTGAGCTTAATATAACACTAACAGCTAATAAATGCAATAGATTTACGTGATATTTGGCACCAAAAAAGTGGCCCCAATCGCCGTACATATAGTTTAGTCGGTCATCGCTTTCTTTTAAAATCAGTGAACTCAGGTCACGTGACCAAATGATTAGACTTAATGTACGGATTAGTATTGGATTATGAATTATAGATCGCTTTTTAGTTCCGTATTTGAACGAAGAAATACCATATCTGTAGAGATGTGTTCCCGCCGTCGGTATTGTTTCCGATTGTGGCAAACGTTTTGCTATATTTATGGCTTTCATTGTATTAAATAATGTGAATTACAAATGTTTTAAAATTGAATGATAACTTTTGATGAATGACAAATTATTTGCTATGTTTTAAATAAAGCATTATTGAGAAATAATAACTTTATTCTATAAATAACTTATTGATAATAGTATGTCAGTATTCAATCGTGATATTATTTTTATTTTATAATTAAATTAAGCTTATTCTTAAAAAATATATTACATTAATCGTAGGATTTGATCATTAAATAATAATTATAGACAGTGTGTGCATGGTATATTTGCATTTATTATTGCACATAATAACTGTTGTCATCATTATTATGAACGAAAATATATTTATTACTATTTTTTATATTTTTATAAACTGTAATCAAATAATTAATGCAAATATTAGAGTGTTATATACAAAAATGTAGATCTATTTGTTGGCCCATGGCTGACTCATGTCACTATTACCTTAATAATTTTTATTTAAATTAAACATTCTTTTATTCATTCATCAATTTGATTTAATTATTAATGCCAATAAATTGCACTTTAATTTATATGTAATATTTAATTATAATTGTATTTATGAAATGAGCTCAACTACACTGATCAATTATAATTCTGACTCGTGAATGACATTAATCACATTTATTACTGTACTGTTTATTATACAAATAGGATATGATTATGTTACAGATAATAATTTTTAAATATTGTAGTATTTATTTTTATACAATATTTATTTTTATACAATATGGATAAATTAATATGTAATTTATTTTTAATAATGAATTTAAAATATAAATGAAAAACATTAATTACATATTTGCGAATTTTTAACCATATAGATTTTAAAATCTTAATAAAACAGTGGAGAACTAGGTTGTTTTACTTTGGTAGATCGAGATCTCAATTATTTTTAACATAAAAACAATTGAAACAATAAAAATCTAAAAGAAATTAAAAATAGATTTAAATGTAATTAATTTTAAAATTATTAGTTATTATTTACTTCATAAAAGTGTCGATAATTAATAATAAAAAATTTATAGCAATAAAAACCAATTTTCTTATCACTTAATTTCTCGACCATTGAAAGAATCTATAAATAAAAAAACTTAATTTCAAAATTAAAGTTGAATTATAATAGAATTTACCTTAATTTTAATTACAGGTATAGGTATCTGCTTTTTGTATAAAATTTTAAAAAATAATTTATACGATGTGTTTATCCGTGAATTAATATCGGATGCAGTAATGAGTATAATAATCAAAATATGTGACCAAAGCATCGATATATAGATAAACATGATTTTCATAAATACATTAATGTCGGCGAATAAACACGTAAATAGACTTAAATTATTGACACCAATATTACAACCAATTAATATTAAAATATATTTGGACCAAACATTTGCGTTCAAACCACTAATCTCTTTATGAATTGCATTTGAAGAGAATATAATAGATTTCATTTCATTTAAATCTAATTTTCTCATTGAATTCAATTGACTCCTAAGCCGTGCGTTCAGACACTGTATCTTGAGTTTCAAATACAGACCAATGATATAAAAGTATACCATTTGATGGATTACGTGAATACCCAGATAATAGATAACAATTATATTCAATGCATACCACGGAATGCCAAAGAAGACAATATCAAAGACATCTGTGGTATTTATGAGATATGAAAACATCATAAATGTTTGACAAATTGGGAAAGTGTTGACTACTTTTGTTGACAAATTAAACAATAGTTTCGCTCTTTTCATCAAATGTTTGACACATTCTTCATCTGTGAGACCAATACTGACCGGCGATGACATACCGGACATCATATCAAACGGATTTAAATGGAGAGATTTAGACAGATTATTACAATCCATATAATGAGCCAATTGTGAGCTTAATATCAAACTAATAGCAATGATATCAAATAAATTTAGATGATATCTGGCGTCCATAAAGTGAGTCCAATCGCCGTATATATAGTTTACTCTGTCGTCGCTTTCATCAAAATTTAGTAAAACTAAATTTCGTAACCAAAGGATTAGACTTAATGTACGGATTAGGATTGGATTATGAATTATTGACAGCTTTTTAGTGCCGTATTTGAACGAAGAAATACCATATCTGTAGAGATGTGTTCCCGCCGTTGGGATTGATATGGATTTTGGTAATGGTTTTGATAGATCTAAGGCTTTCATTGTATTAATTATGAATTACAATAGACTTTCGCTCAACAAACAACTTATGATAAGAAACAAAAAAAATCTGATATACTGTACATCATATACACAAGTGATATATTTTTATTATTTTAGTTCAATATTGCAAAATTATATCAATAATAATAAGCCACAAATAAACTAATAAAAAATGATATTTTTATTTATTTCACAAATAATGAGATTTTTTGCTTTTAAATAAATATATTTTTCATTATTATTTTAATTTAATTATGGTTATCACGATGATATAAAAATTAAATAATTACATGTTAATTATTATTTAACATTATTATAGTGTTTCATATTCTTGTCCCAAATAGAACGGGAATAATAATTTAATTGTAAAAACCAATTTTGTTGACATCAATGAACTATTCTTATAGTGAAATATCGATGATTTTAAGCATAAATACAACAGAAATGATGAAAATCTGTGAATAAAACAAAAATATAATTATTTATTTAAAGCATTCGTTTAATTGCTTACTTCATAAACGTGTCGATAGTTTATAATAAAAAATTTAAAACAATAAAAACCAATTTTCTTTGCACTTAATTTCTCCACAAATGACAAAATCTAAATTAAAAACAATTATAATTAATTATTATTATTATAACTAAATCAAAACCTAATCATACCTTTAATTTAATATGTAATGACATTAATGAGTTGGTGTATAACTGCTTGACATATAGTTTATAGGTTTGATTTGTTTGGTAATTAAGAGCCGAAGCACTCATTAATATAAAAATTAAAATCAAAGACCAGAGGATAGAGATGTAGAAGAATATGAATTTTAAAAACCATCCGATATTAGCAAACAATACGGCAAATAAACTCAAATTATTGACAGTAATAATAGTGGCGATGAATATACAGATAAATTTCGACCAAACATTACCATTAAATTCATAGATTTCTTTATGCAATAAGTTTGCAAAATAAAGTGATTTTCTCAAAACATTGTCATTTAAGTTACCCTTTCTATCAGATATGCAGACATTTAAATGTTTGGTTTTTAGCCGTAAATACAAACAAATTAAATAAAAATAAACCGTTTGATAGATAACATGAATTCCCATATAATACACAACAAATAAATTAAATACAAACCACGGAATCGCTACAAAAATAATTTCCAGTACATTATTTGCATTAAAAATAAGTTGTGAATAAAGTATAGTCCCAACGATTGGAAACGTTATCAACACTTTGGCCGATATATTGAAAATTAAATTTGTTTTATTTATTAAATACTTAATGTCTGAGACATCTAATAGACCGACACTTTGAGGCGATGACAGGCCGGACATCATATCAAATGGTCTCATAAACGTGGGTTTGTTTCCCATTAAATAATGATAATAATGGGCTAATTGTGACAATAATATCAAACAAATGCCAATCAATTGAAATATAGAGAGATGAATACCGGGGGTTAAATAATAGGTCCAATCGCCGAGCATTAGTGAATTGCGGCCATTTCTGTCCGCCAAAAATATGACAATTATATATCTGATCCCAAAAATTAAACTCGTGGTAAAAACAATGAACGGGTGATGTATTGGCGAGCGTTTGTTCCGTCCATATCTATACAAAGAGACGCCATATCTGTACAGATGAGTGCCCGCGGAGGAGATAATGAGCTCTTGTGGTAAAGTTTTTGATAATTTAATTTTGTTCATTGTTTGGCTTTTCTATGGATTTAATCACTAATAGAAAAATGCTGTTATCTATAGAAGTAAATCAAATGCACTGTTATTTAAAAAGTTTTCTTAACAAATAATTGATGTGTATTTACAAACATATGGTTTTTGCTGTCGGTTTGCATTGAAAACAAGAATTTTATACGAAATAACTTATTTTTGATAAACAATAAATAAATATAAAGTGCAATAATGACAGAATATTTATACAATTGTACTAAAGTAACATTAATTAATTAATACTGCTTGGTCTCATCGCACTCTTAATAAATAAATTGTATTTAATTGTATTTATTTATAAAATAAACTATGCAACATCTATTCATAGAAAAATTTCAGCCATGCAAACCAAAGTATCATAATACACGCAGACATTAATAATATTAACAATATAATTGTCCATTGTGGTAAAAATAGTTACATTACCAATAAATATAGCAGTATTATATAACCCTAGTATGGACAATACAGATATAAATATAAATGTTTATATAAATCTATTGTATATAAATCTAAATCTAAAGAAGGCAGAATTAAAATATTATTCTTTTAATAATCTAAAATAGACAAATTAGCTTGTTAAAAATTATAAATTAAAACAATTTGCATATAAAATGCAACAGGCTAATTTTATTTATGAAAATTTAAATATTTAACAATTTGATTAATGAATGAAAATTTTAACACAATTATAAAAATAATTTCGGATGCAAACAATAATAACGACAAGACAGCACCGATGAGATACACGTAAAAGAAATATATGAACTGGGACATATTTAGTGGACGAGACTCATTATCACATTCTATCACATTGTTTTCAAAGTGATCCATGTCTTTGCCGAAGACCTTGATGTAAAACTTTCTCTTCCAGTGGTCTATCAATCCAGACGTCAATATATGAAAAATACTATCAAAACAAATAACAAATTTTGCATTAATTTATAAAAATTTATTTATAAAACTAAAAATAAATTAATTCAAACTTTTACTTACAATTCATTGATTTGGGTTTTATATGGAAACTGTTTATTCATAGGAATGGCTATAAAATTCAACGTAAATATTGAGTCCATAGTATTGTCGGGAAGAGTATAGTGGCGGACATCGTATCGATGCAATGAATAGCACAGCAACTCTTTGGCCAACACAAAGGCATAGGGCTGTTGTGATGTCTGCAATAAAAACATTGCCGTCTGATAGTTGGCCACTGAATCCATGGCGCGGCCAATCTCTTGCACTACACCGGAATCCGATTGCTATTAATTGAACAATAATTTAATTAAATAAATATTTATAAAATATCATAAAATAAAATTTTTAATTTACCTTAATCATTTCGTAATAAATGCCACCCTTTACCCCAATAATATTAATTTTGCCATTGCGTTGGGCTATATTTAAATCATCTAGCGTATCGATACGCCCGGACTCTACAGGTCGGGCCATATTTGAGTAAAACACACCGCCGTAACCGGCGGTCAGCACAACGCCGCCCAATATCCAGGCGCACAGCCATAACCTTAGGTACGGCTTAATATCGTGCGTTTGTTTCACCAAAATTGTTACCATAATCCAAAATACGTGACATTTACCGCGAATGGACATAATATACAGGAATATAAACAGCATAATTATATTGAGATACAAATAGATCCAGGTGAATCGGTCAAAGGGTTCCCATAAAGTTACGTGATTGGGCCGTATGGTGGGCGCCGGGTATGTAAATGTGACCGAATCGATAAAGTATGGGTAACTAAATGGCACCGCCTCTGCCCTCTCGCTCAACATAAACATGTTAAATATGCCAAAATCCGCCTCCTATGATATAACCGTAATAAATTAATTTAAATTATCATAAATCTATATTAATTATTACCTGGGATACAAGTTTACCAATGAGTCCACTCCACGTATTATTCGGGTATTTAATGCCAAAATCAAAGCGACAATCGATGAGATCGTACGTGAAATTCATATAATGACTTAATGTATGCAAAAGCGGTGTTTCTGTGCCATCAATTACACCATTGGATGGAAAGACAAATGGAGGTAACTTTAAGATAATGGCTGTCATAATTATAGTTATTGTTAATTATGTTTGAGTTGCAAATAAATCTTACATAGTTTGTTAAAACGGTTAGTTGTTTGCCATTTAGGTCCAACATTTTAACTAGCTAAACAATTGTTATTGCAATTAATTAAGAAAGTATTTGCTACTGTCAATAACAACAAACACGATCAATTAAAGTACATTTTATATTCATATATAACTCTTATATTTTGTATAAATTGTGAAATAATGTCAAAACATGTTTATGTGGTATTATTTGTTGTTTATAAGTTATAACAAGTGCTAATAATTGACATTTGGTGGATGAAAATGTAAATAATTAATAAAATAAATGCTGTATTATAATCAATAAAAGTTACCATTATGATATAACCAATTAATACTTCAATCAGACAATGGTTTCATAAATATTTAATGATATATTAAATGATTTAACCATAAAATACATAACAAGTGTTACAAATGTACTGTACTTATACAGTATTCTTGTACTGTAATTATATCACAAATAATAAAACAATGAAATAAGTTTTTACCCATTGTTTTGTTCAATAAGTACAGTATTTAATGCATATAATTATGTGTGCTATAAAAGTTGATATTAAATGTACAATTTAAGGGCACTATATTGATAGACTTTGTATTGTATTGTACATTTTTATAAAGTATTAATATTTTGTAAAGACATTGTATTGTAAATGTTAAATTTGAATTTAATAAAATATTTAAATTTTTTAAGTGAAAATGCATTTTATTGATAAACTTGTTGTGAAAAATGTCTACAATTTATAAATAATGAAATCAATTGTCACATAATATGCAATGAATATAACAGTAATAAACTTTTAGATATGGGTTTAAGAAATAATTATATAAAATGGGAAACATTTCTAATCATTTTCATTGTGTAAATCATCGGCGGCCTCGACTCGAGTGGAGAAATGAGAACCAATGGCCGACTTATCGAAACCCCAGGCGACGGCTGAGGCGCCCATTCCTATGCCTCCCAAACCCGCGTACTTAATAGCGGTTCCAGTTTTGGCCACTTTAGCACCCGTTCCGCCAATCAGTTTACCGCCGATCAGTAGTCCGGTTCCCAACGCCTTGAGGTGAGCGCCGGCTATGATTGCAATCGGTTTCATAATTATTCTGCCGGCGGTATAGACGCCCGCCTTCGCCACCAAAAGCCCTTTTGTGGCCAAACCAACGGTTTTCGCCTTCAATCCAATGGCACCGGCTTTCAGACCAAGAGCTCCGGCTTTGAGGACTCCGACAGCGTTTTGCAGTTTTTGTGTGTCTTTTTCAAACTCAATCGATCCCTCGTTTTCCAGTTGTGCCGAGTCTTCAATTACCAGAAGTTGAGACAAGTCTCCCAAATGTCCTGCCATTTGATTGCCGCCCACTTTCAGGTTTTCAAAGTTTCCGATACTTCCGAACGACTGTTTCAATCGGTTGGACACCAATTGGGGAACCGATTGAATGTTTTGAAGGACCAGATGTGGGACAGCCATCAGTCCCGCCGTCTTAGCGGCGGCCACACCGGGAAGTGCCACAGCTTTCACGATAATCGGTGTAGCGATGGCTGAACTCACGGCCGCGCCTTTGATGCCGGCGCCCGCAGTAATCGCACCGCCGATGGCTTTGGTCTCAGCGCTCACTTCGTGGGGCAGTTTCGCGGCGCCGATGAAGGAGTCTTTGGACACTTCCAACAGATGACTCGCGTGAGCGCCACCACTGGTGCCAAACACAGACACACCCGACAGTTGGCCAACATTTGACTTCAGGTTAACGGCCGGCGCCGCCGCAGACAGACTGTGATCGGTCTCGACGTGAAGGGATGGCAGCGATAAGTGATCCGATTTGAAGTCCAACGATGACAGCGACGGCAGCGAAGGGATGGCCAAATGGTTTGACGACTTGAGCTCAGAAATGGTCGACAAGTGATCCAAAGTGTTGTCCATTTTATCGGTGATGTGCGGAGACATTAGAATTGACGCCATTTTATTCAAACCAATGTTGGATTCGCTCAATAAGTCGTGCGTTTCTTCGGCCGCCGGCTCTTCCACTGGAGCCCCAAATGTCACACCAATTATGGCCACAATTATTGCCAACAGTTTTACCATTTTGTTTGCTATTAATTAAAGTAAAATATAATTAATATTTTTGAAAAATGATTGAATTAAAATATAATTACATTGTTTTTGAGTCGTTGATTGAATTTTAATAATATGTATAAATAAAATCAATGAATGTATAAATAAAAACTGAAATAAAAACTTTTTAATTAAAAATAAGTAAATAGTTTTAATTGAGAGCTAAATCGATACTGAATGAAATCTCTGTGAAAACCGGGTCTTATATACCATGTATTGACTCATTTTCACCAATAATTTCCTACCATTAATTCAATACAACATTATTCAAAACCAATGGTTTCTAGTTTTATACATGTATTGATTGGAAATTTACTTAACTATTAATTACTAAAAATAATTTACCATGTATTTGACTCATTTTCACCAATAATTTTTACCCACAAAATGCCAAATTATATTATAATTCAATCACTTTTCAAAAATATTAATTATATTTTACTTTAATTAATAGCAAACAAAATGGTAAAACTGTTGGC
>CAJPIZ010001645.1:0-15902 GCA_905368565.1 Medioppia subpectinata | reverse complement strand
GACACATGAACTCCCGTTCGCCGGTATGTGTGCGCCGGTGATCGGCTAAACCTTTGGATGACTTGTATGCGGACTCACATGCGGGCCAATCGCACCGAAACGGCCGCTCATCGCTGTGACACCGCATGTGTTTCGTGAGAGTGCTCTTGAGGTTAAAACTCTTCCCACAATCGGTCTCTTTGCACACAAACGGCCGGAGATTTTGGTGCGTCCGTCGATGGACTTTAAGAAAAAACGGTTTGTTTGTAACCCACGAACAGCCGCTGACATCGCATTTAAACCTCTTATTGTCCGTCCCATTGATGTGTATATCCCTGTTGTGAGCGTTGAGTGTGTTTTTGGAGGGAAACCTTCGCTGGCATTCATCGCAAACGAACGGCAGATCTCCGGTGTGTCGGCGCCTGTGATCGGCCAACAAGTCGGCCCTTTTGTAGGCGGACTCACATCCGGGCCAATCGCACCGATGCGGCCGTTCATCGCTGTGCGACCGCATATGCCTCTTGAGGTCGGCTTTACTGATAAAACTCATCGCACAGTCTGTCTCTTCACAGACAAACTTTTTGATATTCAGGTGACGTTTCTTGTGCTGATCCAAACTGTTTGAAACGTTAGTCTCGAACTCACAGCCAATGAAATCGCATTTAAACACTTTCGGTTCCAATGAATGCTTTTGCAGCCGATGTATGCGAAGACTACTACACGACTGGAACCGTTGCGGACAGTCGTGACACGCGAATGGCCGGACCCCGTCGTGCACCTGATCCACGTGTCTCTTCAGTTTCCATAATGTCGTAAAGGCTTTCTTACAGTTACGTCTTTGGCAGCCATAGGGCGGCCCCGGAATCGCCATATCGTCGGTGTCATCGAAGTGTCCGCTACTGCGTTGATGTATTTTGAAAGCCCTCTTGTGTGCAAAACTTCGGCCGCAGTCATCGTAATCGCAAAAGAACTGATGGTTAGCTCTGTCGTGACTTTCCAGATGTTTGTTAAGTAGCAATTGATTGACGGCTCGAAAGTTGCAGTTTTCGTAATTGCAAGCAAACGGCTTGAGTGACGAAGAACTTTGCGGATCTGTTTTGACGACTAATTGTTGCGCACCAAACGGGACATCAATTTTGTGATTGACTTTCCGGTGATTATCCAATAGAGTCTTCGTTATGTATGTGTCCACACATCCCATCAAATTGCAGATATAAATTGATGTCTTCGGCGGTGAACTCACACATGATTTCCTCGCCTTGTGTTGTACTCTCTGTCTCTTCGGCTTATTATACATCGAGTACTTCATCACAGAAAGTGGCGACCAATCCGTGTCCTCCTTCTCCTCTTTAATCTCATTTTCATTCACGATATGAATTGTCTCTGTATTTGTGTCCACACATCCATCACTTCCAGTGTCTGTCTCTATCTGTCCGTCATTTATAATGTCTTCGGCGGTCATTGACTGGACTTCAGTAGCGATTGTCTCCAATCGGTGGCCGACAGGTGTTGTCTGTGTATCTAATGGCCAGTTATGAGTGGTTGTGGTTTGGGTCGAGTGTTGAGCGCATCCATCGGTGATAATAGTCTTGTACTGATTCTCCAGGGATTCAATTAAGACCTGATTGTTGGACGACTCAATACAAACACATTTTAAATGCAACAATAATTTGCGATATTTATCGAGAAATGCATTACATTTTGTCGTAAACTTTAATTCATTTAAAAGTCTCTTATTTTCCTCAAATAACTCTTCAATCAATTCTTTGATTACTATTTCACACATTATTTGCTGTCTTTTCACTCATTTAATGATCAATTAATTCATTAATAATGAAAACAATTAAAACCTTTAATAAAACACAACTCAAATCACAGTTTCATTTAAAACTCATTTTTGATTTTTCACAAAAACAATAACAAAACGAGAAAAGCCATGACTTAGAGGCCAACCCATAGATAACGTCTCATAAATAATAATAACATTTACTAAAACTTGTGCTAATTTTTTACAATAATACAATCTAGTACAATTTATTAATGAAATAAATTAATTTTAAATAATTTATAAACCAAGATAAATATAACTAATAAATATTTAATTAATTTTAATGTCAATTTAGTTTATTTATAATAAATCTGTGCATTATTTATGAACAACATATAAGACTTGCGCTTATTTTTTTGTTGACAAAAATTGTAATACAAACACGTGTTTTGATTGAGTAGTGTTTTATTAATTGTTGTATTAATTGTTTGTTTCAATCATTTTGTGTGAAAAATGTATCAAATTTATAGTAAAGACAGTTTTGATAGATTTGGTGACGATTTGTGCGAAGAGTTGTTGTCTTTCCTCACATTTGAAGACCGATTCCGTTGTGAATGTCTATCAAAACAGTGGCAAAGAGTGGTATATTTGAGACAATTTGGCGTAGATTTTCGTAACAAATTGATTGTCAAGTCTTCTCATTCTTTAATTTATAATTTGGATATAATTGAGAAAATACTGATAAAGTGTCCAAAAATTACACGTATTTATTATACAACTCGACTAAACGATTCATTAATTGAATTGCTTTTAAAACATTGCAATCATTTAAATCACATTAACTGCTGTTTTGACGACAATTCCGTGGATTTAATGAATAAATTTATGTCAAAGTTTGCCAAACAAATGAAAATAAGATTAATATTAGGTCTAAACGATTCCGTGAATGAAATATTTCATAAATGGTTTGAAATGTGTATTAATTTGACTGAAATTCATCTATCATTTGAATTCTTGTCGAAAACACCGCTTGTATTGAGTGCTGAAAATGGTTTATATTATAAACGACTCAAAAGTATTCACTTTGAATTCAAAGCCTTTTATAAGCCGACAGACAATGATTTGACAGCATTTGAATTGTTTGCTCGCAATTACGGCCACAATATTAAGTCAATTGGATTCACATTTAATGCAGTCTTCAAAGTCGATAATAATATGGTAAACAGATTAGCGGATGGATTGTCACAAATGCCGGCATTGATTGCAATGAGACTTTATTTCAATGTATTTGATAATTATTCACAAATAGTGTCACGATTTGGTCTGAAATGTCCGCAACTCAAGAGTCTTACTATTTATAGTTATAGTGGTAAAGGTATTCCGATGTATGACGACATGAATCAATCAATTGGTGATAATTATAAACTATTAAAGCGATTGGAAATCAATGGACTCGTTCTCGAAGATTACGTTTTAACACCACTTTCATTGAATTCATTAAAATGTTTAACACATTTGAAGATAAATCGTGAATATTGTTGGGATTCGTGTCGGTATCCTATAATTCCGATTAGGGATGAGTTCTTCGTTGATATTCATAAACATTTGCCACGTCTTCGGGATCTAAGACTGAGTCCAGTGGTGATAACGGATGAAGTGTTGAATGCATTGTCAAGACTGACACAAATCCGTTGCATTCAACTCATGGGCACTAATAAGACCTCAGAAATAATTTCTGTCAATTATCTCATCACTAATTGGCCTAAAATTAATCTTCAGATAATCGTTTCACAACTGTATTAAACATTTGTTTTCAATTATAATTTATAATAAAAATTATGTTAAAATAATTGCTGTAAACATAATTATAATGAATATATTCTGTGTATTAAACGAATTTAATTGTATTTCATAATTAATTTTTACGATTGAAATTGTATTCAACACAAGTTTCTAATGATTACAAATTCTAATCATAACTATTTTCAAGTAATTTCAAACCATTTTATTGAAACAATTAATATTAAGACTGTTTTATCAAAATATTCCTTCAATTTATTCAATGTTTTGATTAACACAACGTTTTCTATGAATTGTATTACTTTTTAATCACTTCTGTTTCCGTTGAGTCTTATATTGAAGACAAACACATGTTTTGATTGAGTAGTGATTTATTAATTGTTGTTATCATTAATCGTTTCAATCATTTTGTGTGAAAAATGCCACAAATGTATAGCAAATCATCTTTCGATAGATTTGGTGACGATTTGTGCGAAGAGTTGTTGTCTTTCCTCACNAATGCCACAAATGTATAGCAAATCATCTTTCGATAGATTTGGTGACGATTTGTGCGAAGAGTTGTTGTCTTTCCTCACATTTGAAGACCGATTCCGTTGTGAATGTCTATCAAAACAGTGGCGAAGAGTGGTATATATGAGACAATTTGTGTTACCATTTGATAAGCGCTTAATTCCTGACGATTTGGATATAATTGAGAAAATACTTATGAAGTGTCCAAACATTACACGTATTTGTTATCGAGAGCTAAACAATTCATTAATTGATTTACTTATGAATCATTGCAAACAATTAAATGACATTTCTTTTGGATATCGTAACCTTTTTGGCGACAATTCCGTGGATTTAATGAATAAATTTATGATAATATTTGCCAAACAATTAACAAACATATCAGTGATGTCTTTACCCGACAATTATATGTCGTATAAATGTATTGAAATGTGTGTTAATTTGAAATCAATTCACATATCAATTGAAGATTTGTGTAAAACTCCTCTCGTATTGAGTACTGAAAATGGTTTGCATTATAAACGACTCAAAAGTATTGAATTTGTATTCAATTATCGCAGAAAACGTAACCAATTATATACCGATTGTAAGCCGACAGACAATGATTTGACAGCATTTGAAATGTTTGCTCACAATTACGGCCACAATATTAAGTCAATTGGATTTTATTTTAATGCAATCTTCAAATTTGATAATAATATGGTAAACAGATTAGCGGATGGATTGTCACAAATGCCGGCATTGATTGCAATGAGAATTGATTTTATTGACTGCTATTGGGAAGAAATATTGTCTGGTTTTGGTCCCAAATGTCCGCAACTCAAGAGTCTTGCGGTATTTGAGTCCCAAAATATGAATCCAATTGACGCCGACTTTATTCAACGAATCGTTAATAATTACAAACAATTAAAGCGATTGGATATCAATGGAGTTGTCTTTGAAGAAACTATTATAACCTCTCATTCATTGCAAGCATTGAAACGATTAACTCATTTGAAAGTAAATCAAGAATATTATTGGGATTCAAATCGATTACTTCGACATTCATATCCTCTTTATATTGTGGACGAGTTCTTCGAGAATATTCATAACAATTTACCACAACTTCTGGATCTGAGACTCATTGGAGTCGATATAACCGACGAAGTGTTGGATTCATTGTCAAGACTGACACAAATCCGTTGCATTCAACTCAAAGGTTTTGATTACACTTCAGAAATGGCTGTCAATAATCTGATCACTAATTGTCCCAAAACTAAAATAAGTGTTGAATTCGTAAAAAACTTTAGTTTATAATTTACAATATAATTGTCATTTTGTTTTGTATCAAAAGACAAGATTGAAATTGTTGTCAACACTTCTCATTGCTTTTTATTACAAAATTGATCTCAACTTAAATACAATATTTTAAATAATCTTCAATTATAACACTTAATTAGAAATTACTTTCTTATAAATTATAAGTTATATTGAATAACATATAAATCTTTATGAAACACATGTTTGTTATAATAATAATTGTAATAAAATGTAAACACAATTTCAGTGCTATTTTATGTCAATAAAAATTCATTCATTTCAATATTACTTTATTTACCGTATATACTCTCATAAGAAAACCGGTAATATTACGTGAAATCCAGTGAAAATGCGATTTTTCAAAACAGGGGTAATGTTACCCGGATAAGATTACCCCCCATTACTAAAACTCACATAAAATTACCGGTAATACTAGGTGAAATTGAATTCAAACGTGTTTTATTTATTCAAATAGCAAACCATTTATAAAATTCAAACATTATATTTAAGAAATATTCATATCAGAGAAATTATCGGCGACTATCCGACTATCCTATCACTATCCGACTCTATACATCATATTTGACTCATATATGAAATAAAGTACAATAGTATGAGTTTTTAGTGAAATGCAATAATGCTCCTAAATATAGGGGTAATGCTACCTGGATAATATTACCCCCCTTTACTGGATTTCACATAATATTATAGGGTTTTCTTATGAGAGTATATACGGTACTTAATTTTATTTATAAATTATAATAAGATATTGATTTAGTTAAAAATATTGATTTTCAGCAATTAAAACATGCGCTGAGCTTTTGTTTGGCAACTTTTGCCAACACAAAGATTTTGTATCGAATGACAACCACTTGTTTTGATTCAAGTATTGATTTATTAATTGTTGTATTAATTGTTTGTTTCAATCATTTGGTGTAAAAATGTCTCAAATCTATAGTAAAGACTCTTTTGATAGATTTGGAGACGACTTATGCCAAGAGTTGTTGTCTTTCCTCACATTTGAAGACCGATTCCGTTGTGAATGTCTATCAAAACAGTGGCAAAGAGTGGTATATATGAGACAATTTGTGTTACCATTTGATAAAAATTTAATTACTAATAATTATGTTATCATTTTTGATATAATTGAGAAAATACTCATAAAGTGTCCAAACATTACACGTATTTGTAATAAAATTAGACTAAACGAGTCATTAATTGATTTACTTATAAAACATTGCAATCATTTAAATCACATTACCTGTGGGTTTGAAAATAATTCCATGGATTTAATGAATAAATTTATGTTAAAATTTGCCAAACAATTGAAATCGCGATCAATATATGAGACAATTGAACTCAATGTTGTCGATAACACATTCATTAAATGGTTTAAAATGTGTATTAATTTAACGCAAATTAGTCTATTGTTTGATCACTTGCCTAAAACTCCTCTTTTATTTAGTCCTGAAAATACTTCTCTTCTAAACGACTTATATTATAAAAGTCTCAAAAGTATTCACTTTATATTCAGAATGTTTCACAATCCGACAAACAATGAATTGACAGCATTTGAATTGTTTGCTCACAATTACGGCCACAATATTAAGTCAATTGGATTTGAGTTTAGTTTGTGTAATATCACAGATAATATATTTAACAGATTATCGGATGGATTGTCACAAATGCCGGCATTGATTGCAATGAGAATTGATTTCGATGACAGAGAATGGGAGGAAATATTATCACGATTTGGTCCCAAATGTTCGCAACTCAAGAGTCTTACCATTTATTGCGGAATTTCGATTCGGATTAAGAAAGACTTTGTCCAACGAATCGGTGATAATTAAAGCGATTGGATATCAATGGACTTGTTTTTGAGGCCAACATTCTAACCGCCGATTCATTGAAACGATTAACACATTTAAAAATAAATCAAGAATACAAATGTGATTATAAACACCGGTTTAGAGCCCCGCATCCCATTACGCAACTGTTTTTCACTGCCATTCACATTCATTTACCACTACTTCGGGATCTAAGACTCAAACCGGTGGACATCACCGACGATCTGTTGAACGCGTTGTCAAGACTGACACAAATGCGTTGCATTCAACTCATGGGCACTAATAATAGCACACAATTGGCTGTCAATAATTTCTACACTAATTATCCTAAAGTGAATCTTCAATTAACAGCCGTAACCCAGTCTCGGGCCAACATAGGTGTGTACTCTTACGCTGTGGCCGACATCGGGATTATGAAATGTATCAATGCATCTCAAAGCACATCTCATTGAAAGCAGCTTTTTGGCAAAACTTTCTGCCCTACCCTCACATTATGTACACTACTATACACTACTAAATCATTTATTAAATCAGTTAATATTAAATCAGGTACGACCCCGATGTTGGCCCGACACGATGTTAGGCCTGTAATAGACAAGTCATACAAATGGACTTTTTATTGTGTTTTGTCTCATATGACATGATTTGACATGTTGTCAATACTTATCATTACTTTTTATTGCAAAATTGATCTCAACTTAAATACAATATACAGTGCAACCCCTCCATAGCGAACCCCCTCTACAACGAATACCCCTTCATAGCGAACGATTTGAAATCATTTGACGGATTCGCTATACATATAATGTTAAGTAACCCCCTCTACAGCGAACTCCTCCATAACGAATACCTCTCTATAACGAACGATTTTTTAACATTTAAAAGTACTTAACTCTCGTGTGAGCGTACGTTATGAGACTGTACTGTAAATAAAAATTGTTTTCACACATTATTACTATTGATTTCATTTATGTGACGTATATATGTATTGTTGTTTATATGATATAAGTGTGGAAAGCATTGTTTTGTTTTACTAATTGTGTACATAATTAATAATAATAATGTCTCAAATAAATAAAAGACAATCAATTGATTTAAAAACGAAATACGATATTTTACGGGACATTGAAAAAGGTATTGATTATACTGTGATTAAAAACAAATATCATCTCAAAAGCAAGTCAACGATAACAACAATTAAATCAAACAAAACAAAGATTGAGACAGAGTATGAATCGGGAGAAAGTGATGCCAAAAGAAAGAAATTTAACGCAATTAAATACAAATCAATTGATGAATCCGTATTAAAATGGATTAAAGCTTCAAGAGAACAGAGAATCAGTTTGTCTGGACCTCTCATTCAAGGCATTGCAAGAGAATTTGCCGACAAACAGGGATTAACCGATTTTAAGGCCAGCAATGGCTGGCTTTTAAGGTTTACTAAAAGACATGACATTGTTTTTGGTACGGTTTGTGGTGAATCATCGAGTGTTGACCAAAATATAATGACTGAATGGTCAACAAATCGGTTACCGTTACTTATTGTAAATTATAAGCAAAAGGACGTATTTAATGGCGATGAGACGGGACTGTTCTGGCGATTACAGCCGCGGAAAACAATGCGTTTTAAAGGTGACAGTTGTAGTGCTGGGAAACTGTCAAAAGAGAGAATTACAGTACTTTTATGTACAAATATGGATGGATCCGAGAAAATACGAGTTACTGTTATTGGAAAATCAGCGAATCCAAGATGTTTTGGCAAACAAAAAAACAAACTTCCCGTAAATTATTATAATAATTCAAAGGCTTGGATGACATCAGAAATTTGGTCTCAAATTATGACTAAACTTAATCATATGTTTGCTAAGCAAAACCGAAATGTTTTATTTTTTGTCGATAACTGTACAGCTCATGACTGTAAACTAAAGCTATCTAACATAAAGTTTGCTTTTTTCCCACCAAATACAACCTCTTGTTCTCAACCATTGGACGCCGGAATTATAAAAGTATTTAAAGGCAACTATCGACGAGAACTAGTGCGACATTTGATAGCATTGAATGACGCTAATAAAACTGTTGACCCGAAATGCATTTCATTATTAGATTGTGTTAATATGGTAAAAACAGCTTGGGATCAAATAAAACCAACCACTATTTCTAATTGTTTCGCTAAATGTGGATTCAAACAAGAAAATACTGAAGTTTTAATTGATAATGAATCCGACACTGAATCAAATAATGATATAAATGAAAATTTTCATTCATTGGTTGATGGAATAAATTTTGATGAATATGTGGACATCGATAGCAATTTAGCTGTCGCTCAAGAGATCACAACTGAAGCGATAAATGAAGGAATAGAGACAACAGAGTCAATGGTTTTGGATGACTCGGGATCAGATACAGACGTTGAAGAGAGTGAATATTCTCCCCCAAATTTATTAGATGTTACTCAAGCAATAGGTACCATTAAATCATATTTTTCTTCGAGAGATTTATGTAATGATGAATTATTTCAAGAATTGGATAAAATTAAGTCTAAAGCATTTAAATGTCATTTTAATTCCGCGAAACAAACAAAAATTACTGATTATTTTAAATAAATTCAATAAATAATTAAAAAGCATTTATGTTTGCATATTATTCCATTAAATTCTTATATAATAAATGATTTTATCGACATTTTAAATTATACCCTCTTGGGCGAACCCTCTCTATAACGAACGATTTAGTCATGCATTTGGCCGTTCGCTATGGAGGGGTTGCACTGTATTTACGCAAACAATAAATTGCGTTAAAATATAAATATAGAGAATATTCTCAACACATGTCTTACACTCGGAATTCAAGCCATAGTATAATGGGAACAGAATTTGAGACCTATTTATGGCAATAAGAAATTCATTTCATTTTAATGTTACTGTTAATTGAATTTATTTTAGCGTGCAGGTAATTTAAGTAAGTTATATAAATTACCATTAATTACCGTAATTTTAGGGTAAATTTACGTAATTTATAATTGAGGTAATTTATGTAATTTATAAATGGGGGTATAATGGGTGTTTTCCCCCACATTTTGCAAAATTTTGGGACATTTTTTGCTATCGCCATCTATTGAGTGAGCTTTTTGTAGGTAAATTTACCAGGTAATTATTACCGGTAAATTTACCTGGAAGTAATCTTTAAAAAAAAGGTAATTTTTATTCACGCTAATTTATTTATAAGAATTCAGAATATTATTTATGGATAACTCATAAGACATGCGCTCAGGTTTTGTTGACTACTTTTTATAAACAAAATATTTTGTTTTAAATGACACGTGTTTTGATTGAGTTGTGATTTAATTGTTGTATTCATTGTTTGTTTCAATCATTTTGTGTGAAAAATGCCACAAATGTATAGCAAATCATCTTTCGATAGATTTGGTGACGATTTGTGCGAAGAGTTGTTGTCTTTCCTCACATTTGAAGACCGATTTCGTTGTGAATGTCTATCAAAACAGTGGCAGAGATTGATATTCAACACACAGTTTGAGATAAACTTTTATAATAACTTAATTAATAATAATTTGGATATAATTAAGAAAATACTAATAAAGTGTCCAAACATTACACGTATTTGTTATTATATTCGACCCAACGATTCATTAATTGAATTACTTATAAAACATTGCAATCATTTAAATCACATTAATTGCACTTTTAATGACAAATCCGTGGATTTAATGAACAGATTTATGATAGGATTTGCCAAACAATTAACAAACATATCATTGATGTATTTACCCGACAATTATATGTCATATAAATGTCTTGAAATATGCCTTAATTTGACGTCAATTCATTTGTCATTTGAAGATTTATGTAAAACTCGTCTCGTATTGAGTGCTGAAAATGGTTTGCATTATAAACGACTCAAAAGTATTGAATTTGTATTCAAAGCCTTTTATAAGCCGACAGACAATGATTTGACAGCATTTGAATTGTTTGCTCACAATTACGGCCACAATATTAAGTCAATTGGATTTGATTTTGATTACATGAAATTGAACGACAATATAATCAACAAACTATCGGATGGTTTGTCACAAATGCCGGCATTAATTGCTCTCAGACTTGAGATCAAACTTATGGAGAGCCAGCCTTTTACTGATCTATTGTCACGATTTGGTCCCAAATGCCCGCAACTCAAGAGTCTCGCCATTTATTGTGTCTCTGAATGTTTCCCAATGACTGATCACTTCGTTATACCAATTGTTGATCACTTTAAACATATAAAACGATTGCAAATCAATGGACTTGTTTTCTATGATTTGTGTTTAGATAGCGATTCATTGCAATCATTGAAACGATTAACACATTTGACAATAGATCGCGAATATTGTTGGGATTTAACGAGATATCCAGTAATTCCAATGACCGACACATTTTTCACTGATATTCACAAACATTTACCACTTCTTCGGGATCTAAGACTGAATCCAGTGGTGATAACCGACGAAGTGTTGAAATCATTGTCAAGACTGACACAAATCAGTTGCATTCAACTCATGGGCAGTAATAATACCTCAGATGTAGTTTCTGTCGATTATCTCATCACTAATTGGCCTAAAATTAATCTTCAGATGAGAAAAGACTCTTAAAACACGAGATTTAAGACATTTGTATTGAAATAATTATGTTTTTGTCTCAAAAGACATGATTGAAAAGTGTTGTCAATAATTATCATTACTTTTTATTACAATATTTCTCAATATTATTACAAATATTTCTCAAATTAAATATTTAAAATATATTTGATGTACTCTTTAATTATAATATTTTAAATTAGAAATTACTTTCTTTTAATGAATAACATGTAAATCGTTTCACAACTGTATTAAACATTTATTTATTATAATAAAGATTGTGTTAAAATAATTTCAGTGAACATAATTATAATGAATATATTTTATGAATTTAAATGAATTTAATTGTAATTCTTATTTGATTTTTCCGATTGATATTGTATTCAACATAAGTTTTAATGATTACAAATTCTAATCATAAGTAAAATACATTTTCTGCATATAGTATTTAGTAAATTTGTTGTAAATATAATTTGATGTTTTGTAAAACATTTTAGTTATTTTCATAGTGTACTCATTTTGTGAGTAAAATATTTAGTTCATAGATATTTTCTGATTTTAAACCATTTTATTGAAACAATTAATATTAATACTGTTTTAATCAAAATCACTATTTTATAATTTATAATTACTTAATGTTATTCAATGTTTTGATTAACACAACGTTTTCTATGAATTGTATTACTTTTTAGTCATTTCTGTTTCCGTTGAGCCTTATATTGAAGACAAACACATGTTTTGATTGATTACTGATTAAATAATTGTTGTATTAATTGTTTGTTTCAATCATTTTGTGTGAAAAATGTGTCAAATCTATAGCAAAGACTCTTTCGATAGATTTGGAGACGACTTATGCCAAGAGTTGTTGTCTTTCCTCACATTTGAAGACAAATTGAGATATGAATTGGTGTCCAAACAGTGGAAGCGATTGATATATAAGAGACAATTTGTGTTAAGTATTGATTCAAAATTAATTCAAAGAAATTTGGATATAATTAAGAAAATACTGATAAAGTGTCCAAACATTACACGCGTTTGCGGTGAAGATAATAGCGATTCCTATTCTGTGATCATTTTAGATGATTCAGTGATTGATTTGCTTACAAAACATTGCAATCATTTAACAGACATTAGTCTCTATATACGGCTCAATAGGTGTGTCTTTACTGAAGAAGAAGATGGAAGTGATGGTAATTTTCGTTTATTCGACTGTCGTTTCAATACTAATAGTATTGAAACTATTAACCAGTTTTTTGAAAAGTTTGCCAAACGCTTGACAACAAGTGTTTACAACAATGAAATCAATGAATCGTTTGAACGATCTGTCAATTTGTCGCAAATTCACATTCATTGCAATCAGTTGTCGTCAACTCGTCTCGTATTGAGTGCTGAAAATGGTTTGCATTATAAACGACTCAAAAGTATTCACTTGACATTCAATGCATACAATATTAACACAATTGCCGATCAATTAAATGCATTTGAATTGTTTGCTCACAATTACGGCCACAATATTAAGTCAATTGGATTTCGTTGCGAACATATTGAAGATAATTCAGTTTCCAGAGTAGCGGACGTATTGTCACACATGTCGGCATTGATTGATCTCAAAATCCATTATTACAGCAATGTTTTAATATTGACACAAATCGGTCTCAAATGTCCACAAATCAAGAGTTTGTCCGTAAATTATCGGAAGACTGCGAGTGAAGTGTTGCCAATAATTAATGATAACTTTAAACAATTAAAACGTTTGAAACTCAATATAGTATTTGATAGCGAATTGCATATAACAAGTGGTTCATTGAATTCATTGAAACGATTAACTCATTTGAGTATTGATTTAATCAAAGCCCTTTGGACTTGTCCTCTATTGAGTGATAATTTTTTCACTGATATTCACAACAATTTACCACAACTTCTGGATCTGAGAGTCAAACGAGTGATGATAACCGACGGGGCGTTGAATTCATTGTCAAGTCTGACACAAATCCGTTGCATTCAACTCATGGGCACTAATAATAGCACACAATTGGCTGTCAATCATCTCATCACTAATTGTCCTAAAGTTAATCTTCAATTGGAAGACATTAATTAGTGATTTTATTATGTATTTGACACTTATGTCTAAACGATTGTCAATTTTTTTATTATTCATTTAAATGTTACTTTTAAATTAAAATTGATTTTAGAAATATATTCAACTAATTTTGTCTTAATTCTCACAATTACTTGTAAAACAAATACTTATTTTATTATAATTTGAATTTTTCTCTACATTTTACATTTATTAACCTTATATTATCAAAAATTGTTGTCAAAACACATTTAAAATTGTATTTCATAATTAGTTCTCTAATAAATTCAATTTATTAATTAATGACTATTTATTAAACCAATAAATTAATTAATCAATTGAGACATAAGTGGCCACAAAATGATCACCAAATATATGTCTGTAAGCCATAGGCGGGGATCGTATGGGACAACCACTGACCCGAAGTGTTCACATTCAGTACCCGTTCCTCACTATTGGTGTTCAACACAACCAAAACAATCTGATTGTCGGGTCGTTTGGCCGTCAGTACAGACACACCGGAGTCGTCATCACTGACTGTCACCCGATGTCTGATCCGAAGCGAGTCTTTCGGCAAAAACTTACTGAAGTGTCCCAAAGAGTAAAACGAGGGGTTCTTATAGGCCTCGCCCCGGACTGGGTCTACATTAATAGCGTGTCCGTAGCCCTGCTTTTCTGGCCAACGCGGGCCTCCTGTCATGTCTACCGCCAGATTCCACTCAACCCAACCGTTCACCCAATGGTTAAGCACCTGATATACAACCATAAGGGATGGGAAAGTGTGTTAATAGCACCAGTAATAGGCATAAAGTGATTGAATACATACCCGAATGATATCAAAGGCGTATCGCATGCCGTACTCCCAGCTGCCGATCCCGAGTCCGTCCAAATGACAGGCCTCTGTGTTGAGTACAAACCATTGGGGGTAAAGTCGGTGCATGTCGTCCAGCACTTGGTCGGGAAAGCCGTGTTTGAGTTTATCGTTGCCGTACCAGTGATAGGCAATGCCCGACACGTACTGCGCGGCACCGGAAGCCACGGTAGCGTTGGCGTAGTCCTCTATCTGGGCGGCCGAGTCGTCGTAAATCATCAAGTTCAATTTGTCCGACCCATAGCCGGCCCGTTTGAGCGCCGGACCCAAATTGGTTCGCACAAAGTCCGCCTCAGCCGACGGACTGATGTTCAGGCAATTGAATGGGTGTTTCTTATTCATCATCCCCTGTATGGGCTCGTTCTCCACCGTCAGTCCCCAGAACTCAATGCCCGCACTCTTGTATGCGTCCAGAAATCTGCGGTCAAAAACATTTTTGTATGCTTTTAGTGTTAGGAATGCGTGTTTCGGGGGGTAATTGTCGGCTAATATACTGACATGAGTTTCAATGACCGGCACTTACTTAACAAAATAGTTGGCAAAAGTGTCGTAATACTGGCCCCCTATCGGCCCCCTAAGGGCACCGCTTTCATTGAATTTGTGGTTGTCTTTCATCCACGCCGGGGGCGCCCACGGGCTCCCAAACAGGCGAAACCCGTTAGGGCTGACCGATTGGGCACGTTTTATGTATGGGATCTGTTGGCGCAGTCAATGTTAGAGAGACTTAATTAATTAATTAATAATTTATAAATAAGTTTTCAACAAATAATTCAAACTTTGATTCAAACGCAAAACTTCTTAACTTACAGTACAATGTGTGACATCTGGTGTGAAGTTTTGGCGTAAATTGTTAAATATATCGTTTTAATAATTACTATAATTTACTAATTAATATTGCATTTAGAAACATAATTACACTCCATATTCATTAGCGACAAATAATTGGCACTTAATTAAACTAATCACTAAAATAATGGTTATAATGAGTCAATGGTTAGACATTACCTTCAACTCCAAGTCCTCCTTCTGGAGGGCGAAGTGTTTGAGCTGAAGGTCTCCGTCGACGTCATCGTAAGAATAAGGTCTGGAGGAGTAATCGGTTCCCGCGATCGGCACTCTTGCCA
>CAJPIZ010001644.1:0-15903 GCA_905368565.1 Medioppia subpectinata | reverse complement strand
GACCAAAAATAGTATCATTTTTGGCTAGATTTCCAAACATCTCGATTCAAATTTACTGCATTTAATGCATTGTAGTCTAAAGTTTTTAGCTTATTGTGCACTCAATAATCTTAATCTTATTATAAATACATTCGTCGGCGAATGTATTGAATTCTAATGCAATTGATTTTATTAAAAATTATCAAACCTATAGCCCATAAACTCTTATGATTTAGACAATTATTATTAAAAATATAAAAATAAGAGATTTACCGGTATTTCAAATTTGTCTCTTAATTCCTTATAACTTGGAATCGATTTTTAACTATAAATAAATAAAAGATTATAAGTAAATAGAGTTATGTTAAGTTTTATTTAAAATGTTTAACGAGTAATTAATGAAGTGAATGAACAGCTCTCTCATCACTGAGAATTGAGAATATTATACGATATGATATTTGGTATGTTTTAAGGCATTGTTATCCTCTATTCTGCGAATCATTAGACAAAGAAATATATTTGTGAAACATTTCAGACATACTTCCGATTGGGTTTCTATTTAAAACTCAATTCAATAAACTGGGTTATCAAACAACTCTCTCTCTCTCTCTCTCTCTCTCTCTCTCTCTCTCGTGAAACTGTTTTGTAGACTAAATCTGTTGTCCAATCGACTTAAACAGCACATACCATACCCTGTCTTCAATCATATATTGTTTTTGTGAAATACAATACCAATAGAGTTAACCTATTTATAGATTGAATTTGGAAAAAAATAAAGTTTATATAAATTAACACTAATATATTATTTTCACTTTTATTTGATGATTAAAAAATGTACGAATGATATTTGAAATGTGTTTATTTACTTTTTAAAAATATAAACCCATTTTTCACTAATATCTACACATATTTAAACACTAATGATTAACAACACTTAAGTTTGTCATTAATCCCCTTTAATAGAATAGAAGCTATATTTTGGGTAACTACACTCATCCCTATAGTAAATAATGGGATGAGTCCACACACGAATGGAATGTATGCATATTAATAATGACTCAATAGTGACACTTATTGGTGTTTTCACTACAACTTCAAAACTTGACCGATAGGTAGTGGGAAGGAATGGGTTTGTGGACCGAGCTGATTGCCTGCTAGTTGTATTAAAACAGAAACTCTAATTCCTTAACATGTATTCCGATTCTCTATTTAAATACGAATAACTCTTCAATTTTGGTCTTAAACAAGAGTTCTCAAAACTTACAAAAAAGTAGGCTTTGCCTCTATGCTCTCATAGACAATACATTACAGTTTACGCCCTTTTACCCGCATTTTACCCACTTTTACCCGCTCTGAGAAACGTTGGTCTTAAATGTAATTATCAAACAATATGTTGTAATGAAAGCAATGGTTGCGTGAAATGTGAGTTTGAAATTCAAAGAATAAATAAAAGTTAGTATTAATTCTAATAAAGTTTATTATTTATCAAATATTTGCGTTTAAAACACAAACAAAACAGTTGCGCTTATATTAAGTCATAATAATAAACATCAAACAAAAAAAATTAACTTAAATTACATGAAAACGTGTAATTTATTTACCAATTAAAGCACGAACGGAGTGTTAATTAAGATTCAAATGTAATCTTTAAATATCTGTAGGAAAACAAATTCATTTGTTTTCAAAGCGAAAACACAGGAATTTAATTCATTTTAAAGTAAAAAACAAAACTTTAAAACTTTTGCCTCAAAAACAAGTGCCGAAAACAAAAGGCGAGTGAAAAGTGATTTAATTACCCATTAATTAAAGAAAAATGTTTCTTATTTTGTATTTAAAAAATAGTTTTTTCTTAATTTAGTGAATGAATGAAAGAAAAAAAAAAGTTTTAGCAATGATTTGAAGATTAAAGCGGAGCTTATTATGCTTATAGTGGTTATGGCCTTAAGATTAGTGTATATTTCTTAATGGAAAACAGTATTAAAGCAATTAATGTGTAAACAAGAGTGGGGTTGAGCTCATGGCTAAGCCGTGGGAGAAGCGACCAAAAGTTAGTTCCGACCAAAACGCTCGAGCATTCGGGGAGAGCTGTCAATCAAGCCCTCCGTTGGATACCCTGTATGTGTGGGTGAGTCCACTCGAGCTTATGGTTAACATTAGTGTTATGTATCGCCAAAGTCATACATTTCTCACGTAGAATACTATAAAGTATAGTCAATCTCCTGTTATAATCAACTCATTTTGACATCACATCTGAGGCGATGTTAAAGTTAGACGATTATAACGGGCGTTGATTTTAATGGTACTCTAACTTACACGACGTGAACGTAAATAACGTGCATATATTTGATAACATAATTGATGAATAGTAACGACACCTCTGCTTATACTCTGTATTATAGCATTCAATACACAAACAGTGATAACATTTGCGATCCGCTTATGAGTGAAAAACTTTTGAGTCAAACATTTTTGTTGTTTTTGTTTTTGATTAGAAATTGTTATTTAAATGTAATTGTGATTAAAAAGCGGCACAAAGTTTGACATTAATTGACTGAACGGACACTTATTTAACACCAATTGAATGAATGGACGGCTTTTGTGAGCGAAATACACGATCAAAGTGTACGAAATGTACGGCAATTGAGACCAGATTTTGACGATCAAAACGTTTATTGTGTTGTGTTTTATATGTAATGTTATGTTATGTGCGAAAAAACAGTTCACAACTCGTTGTAAACAAGTGTTTCTAAATACATGTCTCATAAAATGGTTTCCCTATTCATACACTTTAACTCATGGTTTCAATTGTCTTCACCAGCGATACAACAATTAATGTAAGTATTGGTTAACAATCGTTAACTCATTTACCGGTCACTCAATGGACCAAATCTGACGCCAATTAAAGGCTGGTTTTGTTGAGCGAGTGTTTTGACACAAATGTGTGTCAAATGGCTGTTTAGGGGAGTCTTTACTGTATATAATGTTATGTAATGTCTGACCACATGTCTGTCTGTTGTGACCTCTAATGACCTCAACGTGTATATCGTTTGCCGACAATAATGTGCCGACAAATGTCTGGACGGAAACCACTTTGAATCCAACGTATGATTTAATGCCTGTATTTTTTGTATTATTTTGAGCTCACATTTGCCTATATATTACGGGCTATTAATAGTCGCTCACAATATAGTGTTGTATCCGAAGTGAACATCAGTTGTGTTGAAATTTTTATTTAATTAGACATCAAATTGAGAGCACAGTTAATGTTAGACTTAGATGTGTCTTGAGATTCACCACTCGTTCCCATGACATACCTGTCCGCTCGACCGGTCAGTCTCTATATCTGTTCGCATGTTATGCCAAACATGTGATTATTTGAGTGACAATACCATGAGATCAATTGCAGTGATGATGGCATTCATCTCTTGACTCATTTGGTCCATCAAAACGCCTCCTAATCTAATCACTGATTGTATTGTATTTGCAAATCAGTGGTAAATCAATGATTATATAATGCGATAGCAATGGTATGACTGTAAGGATAGGGAATATTCAGTATATTATATCATATACGGACTCTTTGGTGCGAAAACACTATTATATGTGATATAAATAGTGAGGAATTTAACAGAATTTCACTTTTTATATGATTAAGTGGTGAATACTTAGAGAGAGAGAGAGAGAGAGAGAGAGAGGTTTTGACTTAAAAATCATTATTAGTTTTAAAGAATCGTGTTAACGATTCACTCGGGATTCAAATGATTGTTAACATATATTTTGTATAGTTTTTGAAAGTCCTTGACATTTGATTTTTAACTCATTTTTACTTTTTTTTAACGATTATTACGATTACAGAAAGAAATCATAATAAAAATGATAAAATAATGTGTAATTGAATGTTTGGTTTGACTCTCGAAATTGCGAAGTGTTGTTGTCGTCGGTGTGTGTGTTGTGTAATAGCGAGGAATTTGTGTGTAAACAATAAATATAATATAAATTGTTTGCTAATCACTATTTACTTGTTTGTGAGATAACATAAATGTGAGCCAACGGTTGTGTTGGTTGTATTGGTTGGGCTGGTATTGCATGGGATGTGTGGGTTGTGTTGCAATTCTGGCTCAGAATCGCGGTAACAGACGTACTGATTGAATGGGAGCCTCACGTTATATGCATAGAGCCTATGAGAGTGAGAGCATCCAAAAGGCACAGAATATAACACACTATTCCTCTATTCCTATGAATACTCGCATTCGTGTTGTCGATAAAAAACAGTGGTTTCGGTCTATAAATAGATTCGTTGAATAGTTTTGCAAAGACTGTTAGAAATAAGAGGAACAGTAGTGGAGAAGTGCGAGAGAGATATAGAGAGAGCAGAGAGGGATTGCTTTCATACCAATTTAGGCAGTGCTCCGCACATCTCCTTACCATTAAACAGCTCTTTAATCATCATTTGGTGAACAAATCGGTCGGTTTTTGGCCGATGGCTGGACACACATCGGCCCATCGAATCGATTCGTTTGTTCCCAAAGGTGACAGTTGTTCCCATTGGCCCATCGCTACGGACTGGAAGAGCTACTTCACCTGTGAATGAGTCCCATAATGAGTACGATATTAAGTACGGAATTTGTTGTTCTTTCCCTATCATTGCCATTGATTTCAATTTGTTTATTAGTTTTGTATTTTTGTTAACCAACTCTTTGGCAGTTTGAGAATCGGCTGAAGCAAAAGTATTTACAATTTAAATTAAATGTATTTGTGATAAAATATTAACCGAGAATATGGTTCAAAATGTGTATTGAATTATGTAATTGTGAATGCATTGCAAAACCGGTTCATAAAGTGATTTATGATTTTTGTTGTTGGCTTAAGTCTAGACTTATTTCTAATGCGAAACCATAAAAGTTATATACATTTATATTTGAAGCGTTATTACAGTTAACTTAATTTCAATTTATGACAAATATATTGAGTTTATAATTTAATATAAATTTAAAATTTACGAGAAAAATCATAACTGAATGTAAATAATTAATGTAAATATTGTGATGGTTTATATAATAGGTAAGGTTGGGAACCAATCGGGCCTGCATTGGGACATTCAACTCGATCAGGACTTATTGGAGACAATAGTGAATCTATACCCGGATTGGTTCAAAGAGAACAGCCTTAGCGCTATGACCGACACCACAAGCGATTCATTCTTACCATTCTTACAATCGTTACCATCGGAAGCCCCTTCTCCTCCACGAGTAGACAATCAGTCCATAAAGAACTCAATGGATAAGAATAAGGAATCGCTGAAAGTGAAGCTTATGCTCAGACGACCCATCAATCATCTCATTGAACAAGGAATCCATCCGCGTATGACATTTGTTTGATTTGTTCTCTCTATTCATTTCATTCATTCATTTAATGTTTGCTTTGACACAGCATTGGGAGCCTCTCCTGTATTTCACGAGAAGAAGAAACAGTTAGAACACGCGAAGAGAACCGACTATTTGAAGCATAAGATTGAGTCCAGACCTCAACGACAAGAGCTCATACAACAGCACATTCTGGAGGACACGACCGCCGATCCGAGTCTTCATGAAAAGCAGCGACAGTTAAAGAAAGCGCGTTTGGCTGACGATCTCAACGATAGGCTATCGCATAGACCGGGACCTCTGGAGCTCATCAAAGGCAACATTTTGCACACCGACGAAGAGTTTGAACACGCGGTGAAAGAGGGACAGATCCCCTTCAAGAACACCAGTGAGGGTGAAGTGATTAAACACCCGCCGCCCAGATTCGTGTTCGCCAACGAAGAGGAGAGCAGTTCCGACAGCGCCTCCTCACCACTCGTTGCCACACAAACCGAACAGTCATTAAACAGTTTGATAACATTCGACGCGACCAAAGTCGATGTGTCCGCCGCCGCCCCGACCGCTACAGTAGTGGCCACGACATGCTCGCCAACCAGCGTCACATACATTGTCTCATCGCCGGTCACAAGTATCCTCACCTCTCCCTCCACTGTTCACTCAATACTTATTGGCAACGGAAACGCTGTGGCCATCGCCGCCGCTCCCACTCCCACCCCATCGGTAGTGGCGGTCGCCTCGGGAACGGCCGCCCCTATAATCAACGCCTCGCCATTCTGTCAAACAACGAATCAGATATCAGTGAACCTTCCAGTGGTGTCCAGTTTTAAGGAACATTCTTCGGGTTCCAAATGTCGCAAGAAGTCTAAATCCAAAGCACAGCCAAAGCCACGAACTATTAAATTTCACGAATACAAAGTGAGTAGTGATTGATTTGTTTGTGTTTTTTATGGGTCTTTAATTCGATGTATCGATGACTTGTTAGGGACCACCGAATTCCAAGATTCTGCCCAACGCTAGCCTTTCGTCGACCGAGTCTTCGTACGAACTGCTTCTACAACAACAACAGTTGTTCCTTCAGTGGCAACTCGAATGGCAACAGAAATACCCACAAATAATCCTTCCAACGGCTCAAGTAAGCCATCAATTCGTATGACAACTCTCTCTCTCTCTCTCTCTCTCTCTCTCTCTCTTTTAGACTGAATTAGTATTGATATAAGTGAGAGACGAATTGATTAATGTTTTTATGGTCTAAACTGATGAATGCATGTTCTTTTCTCTCTCTCTCTCTCTCTCTCTCTCTCTGACAATAATTAATTGAATGTTAAAAACTATTTATTGCTTATATAGAAGACAAGTTTGGACCAAATCCAAGACCAGGGAACAGATGCTCAAAGCGCCGCAAACACACAAAATAGCCCAAAATCGGCTTCAAATCCAAATGTCATGAGAACTACATTTCAAACGAAAGCCAATAACCAAATGATGACGAATAGCGACAGCAATGGTTCGATGGGTTCTCCACGCGATCGCTCCAACAGTAACGCGTCGGTCACTCGTGAGTCCAAATTCAATCCGTCAGTCGTCGGCAAAATGATATCCAAATTGGAAGACATGAAAGTAAGTGATCTCAAAGCGGAGCTTAAGAAACGCAATCTTCCCGTTTCGGGACCCAAACAACAACTCATCGATCGGCTCAAGCCATTCATCGACGCTGTTATGGCCAATGCCATCGCCAACAGCTCTTTTATTACCATGACTTCACCGAATGGTATGATTAGTCCTGAGGTTGAGTCCAAACCGATAACAGCCAGCATTGAAGCCGTAAAGATTGAACCCAATTGTGATTCTGTGCCGATGTCTCCCAACGTTATCATGTCATCGCCTCGTGAGTGCGTCGACGCAAAGAGCGAACCCATGGATATTAAATCGCCCGAAAACACTGTTATGGAAGTGGACTCAGTTATGGCTGAAGAGGTTGACCAAAATTGTTCGATGGATTTGGGAAACGATCCGTCCCTTCAAACGAACGATGAAATTGTTTTATTGCAACAGAAAAAGATCAGTGAATTGCAAAGAGAGCTACAAAAGTCTCAAATGCAGTTACATTTACAACAAACGGCTGGCCATCCGATGGACACCCAAACGGCTGTAAACGGGCCTCAAATTCACATCATTTCGACGCCAACTACTGAGCTATCAGTAGACGGAACGACACAGAAATCACTTCAACGCCAAATACTTCAGCAGCAGTTGCAACAAAAACTACAGCAAAATCTTAATTTAAAACCACAAACGGCTAATAATGAAACAAATTTAGCCACTCTTTTAACAAACGGTACGATTTCGCCGTCAGTTAAGGCGAGTTTAGCCGCTTTTCTTCAAAGCCAACAACAATTACAACAACAAAATCAAAGTTTAGCCCCTCTAATAATGAAACAAATTTAGCCACTCTTTTAACAAACGGTACGATTTCGCCGTCAGTTAAGGCGAGTTTAGCCGCTTTTCTTCAAAGCCAACAACAATTACAACAACAAAATCAAAGTTTAGCCCCGAAACTGATTACCACACAGAATGTCACACCCATTCAGCAAATTGTTTTGTGTCCAACAATTTGTGCCACAACTGAAACCGTCTCTCAAGAGCCCGACGGCGGAAAACAGCGGACAAACTCTCTTCCAAACGGATTGTCACAGAAATTCCTGTCGCACTCATCCTTAAGGTATGTCTTAATGATTAGCATTTTTTGCGATAAATGTATTTTAAAAAATGTTGAATTGTTTATCACCAGAACGTCTTCGCTTCCAAATTTCAATTCAATACTTACGAGTCATGCGAACGGCGAACAAAAAACGGCACCCGATGTGAAGCCAACGGTAATATTAGCGAAATGTCCGCCCAATTACGACGAGGCGACCAAACAGATGAACAAACCTAAAGACAAGAAGAGATCTGTCAAAAGTCAAGCGGTGGACGACGTCCTCGAAATACTTATCAAGAATGGAGAACTGCCGCCCAGTGCTGCACACGACCCGACCACTCCTACCACACCCGACAAGTTGTTGAAAAACCAAAAGAATCCGTTGTTCTCAACCATTAAAACATCCCAAAAGTCTTGTGAATCAAACCCAACCAATCATTTGAACAATAATCATAGCAATACTAATGATAGTAATAATAATATTAGTAATAGTAATATAAATAATAATAATAATAAAATAGTTATAAATAATAGCAACAATTGTATAAATAACAAAACGAGTGCTCAAAACAACGCAACTCTCGATTTCGACTTCATTTTAGATCTCGAAGGATTGGCTGAAGCCATGGATCTGAATGTGGCCATCAATGAGAAGAGTCTAAAACCAGAAAAGATTAATAATATTACAAATAACGCAAACAACAATTCATATCAAACTCAATGCAATCAAAGTTTAAACAAACATAACACCAATAATGAGCTTTCATTGTCTGAATTCATGGACTTTCAAGAGTGTCCGTTGAATGTTGAGGACAACCACTGGTTAGGAATGGCGTCCACTTCGAGGTCGGCTAACGAACAAAATATGTTAGACTATAACGAAACCGATGAACAAAATCAGTCAAACGTTAATTTTGATAACAATAACAACAGTGAAAACAATTGCGGCCAAAACTCAATTGCAAAAAGTGAGACGTCTTCAAAACACGACCCGATTCTTCCCAATACGATGTTTGGCGGATCACTTGTGGACCCATTGGGTGACCTTTTCTTCGACGACAGCGATTTCAAGTCGACACTGGATTTGGGATCTCTTATGTGGGATAAAGTGGATTTCGCCACTTGACTCACACCTATTGTCTTATGACTAATAGGCGGACAAAACGGCTCATTATTGAAACACACGAATAACTCAATTAAGTTGTGGACCAAACAATTGATTTCTCTTTTGACCACATTTTCAGTCAATCTTCAGTCCAATTTGTAAACCAATGTATAAAAAACAAACGCAAACCAAAACAGTTAGTGTTAATACAATTTTTAACGAATCAATTGTAAGTTATATTACAAATTAATGGTTTAAATTTTTCTGTTGTTTTCTCTTTAATTTGTTAAAAACTAATTGAAATTAACTATAAATTTGTTGTATTAAAAGACTAACCATTATTATTATTATTGAGTGAATTGACGTTCCAATCATTGCAATCCAACAAAACAATTACCAAAACCAATACCAATGTGTGAAGCTATCAGTGCAACCATTAGACCACAAGTATAGACATTACAAGACATAACATTTGAATTGTTCCTAAATTTTAGTTTTCAAAATCAATATACGATTAGTGTTTTTGCAGACCAGTTGTGCCAATACTTCTCTCTTTCTAACGCATGACTTGTGTTTTTGTTTCTCTTTTCTATTTATGTATTGTATTATATTATATAATGTTTTAAATTATAAACTAATATAATTAATAAAATTTTGTTTAAACAACTGGTAAACCTGCGAAAAAAGCAGTGGTTTAAAGCAGGTTAAAGAAACTTCAATAGTAATTTTGGTTATAAAACGTTTGTAAACACAGAAAATAAACAGATTCATTTGATTATATTTTTGTGTGAAAACTATTGGATCATTACATAAGTGAGGACTGGAGTGACCACAACAGACACACAATTGCCATAATTGCACCATGCACATGCAATGCTCATGGCACATCTACTTTTCCACAATTATTCTAAATTTAAGTAAAAAGTTTACCCCATTTTAAGTATGGGTTAGAGTCGAGCATAAAATATTCAAATTAATTCAAATGCCGCTATTTTCACCATTTTAAAGCTGCTTTACCATACTTTATGCCACATTTGCAAGTTTATCCTAATGTTACAGTTTAGGTGAAATTATTTGAAGGCATCAGCAATATTCATATTTCGTAAAATCATAAAACATTATAATTATGCATAATCAAATAAAGTTGCAAATCTCATATAACTTAATTGATAAGAATTGTTGGTTACATTTTTAAGGAGAGTAAGCCAGGCATATGCAGTTTATTAAATGAACTATCGAAGTAATGTGTAGAATGAGCTAGGTAACTCACAATACATGTATATTTGATCACTAGTTATATAATGATGTAATACATTGTTTAATAAAGTTATCGGGATTTACAAGCGATACGTGTGTCGGGTATATGACTGGTATATAACCGGTGAGACCTCTAGTGTTTGGATTATGTAATCGTTGTTAGTCAAGTGCGTAGTCAGCAGTGTTGTATACACAGCGTGTATACTCATCTCCACAACGCATAACAACTCGCATAATATCGATATTATCACTGAGTTTAGTGTGGGATAAGAGGTAAGTTTCCATACTTTAATTCATTTGATTGTGATTTGAGTTTTCACTACAAATTCAGTTATCATTTCGACACTCATTTGGCGTCCATTTTCACCACTCATTCACTACTGAATTGAACACTAGTTTGCGATCATTGAGTGTTTGGCTGATTGTAATCCAAACACTACTCCACACAACACACAGCCATCACAACCACAACAACACAACGCGTAGCCATTCAGTGCTGAAGACATCGACTCACAACCAAATGGACGACTTGGAGGACGACTGCAATTCAAACGGCGGCGACAATTGGATCCAAAACCAGAAGTACACCAATTGGGAGATGGAGTGCATCAACAGATTGGAGACATCACCCGATTTGGACCAACAGATCGACATCGAGAAAGGAGGTATTGTCTTGTGTTGTCGCCCATTATCAACTGACGGCTAATTGTCTGCTAATTATGACCCAATCCACAGGTAATGAACACAAGCTATGGGTGTCTTTCCAAACGGCCGCGTGTAGTATCGCTCAACTATATCAGGGTATGTCTGCCACCGAGTCTTATGGCCACCAGTGATGGTATAGTGTGTAATGTGTGTGCATCTGATCCATAGGTCGTGAGCAACACGTGTCGGTGTGGATGCCGTTCCAGAACGCCGCGAGTGCGGTCACCACTCTATACAAGGAGTGCATTGAATCTCAAAAGCGATTTTCTGACTTTGGTTTCCAATGCGGACAACAAAAGCGCAATAAAGAGCTGTTGGCGTGGCTTAAGAAGAGGAAGCGTATGATTCGTCGCGAAGAGTTGATAGCGTTCCTGTCGGGCGCCACCAATCAGAGCCAATACGGGCATCCATTCCACCATCACTTCCATCACTCACACCATCGGTCCTGGAATTCGCCGAAACCGAGGCTCTCGATGAGCGACAGCACCGGACGATCCGCTTTCACTCGTCTCAGTCTCAACGATGGCTTAACTGACGGCAACTCAAACCCAAACACCGATACCTCTAATAACGACGAAACAGATTTGGAGACATTTCGCGAAGCACTCGAAGGTTTGTCACTATCTTTGTATGAATAATGGTATCGATTGTTAACTCATTAAACAACTCATTGAACAATAGGTCTGAAAGGTAGCGCTTCTTCGACTCAGTCGTCCGATCGGAACAGTTATCGTCAGAACAGCAGTCGTCCGATAATTCGTGTCTCAAATAATAGCAATAATTCAATGGAAGAATTGAATGCTTTTATATCTGAAGAGTACAACAGACACGTGGAGTCCCGCAAACGGGGATTGGAGTCATCCAGTGATGTGATTATGGACTCTCCCACTCATAAGCGCTCAAAACATACATAATATTATTGATATATAAATAACAATTCAAAAAAACTTATGTTTAAATCAATTAATTGTTTACCTTTTTATTTTAGTTCACATATCAGTTATGGCTTTGAGTTTGAAAAACAATTAGTTTTCTTTCTGTTGATTCACTTTTAAAGCCAATAATTGTAATAATATTTAATTATTTGTTTAATTATTATCTTACGAATCAGTTATTCAGTTAAGGAATCTTTAACTCTCTTATTGACAATAAATGTAAGTATTTGTACATAAAATTTGACAATTTTTCCTAAATATTTAATATTTTATTGTTATAATCGGCTCTTTATGTTAACGCGATTTTGTCAATGACTTCCACATAAGAACTCATTTATTACTATTTTCTCTTTATATTTGATTTGGTTTTTGCTCTTTAGTTCTTATTCTCTATCTTTTGATTTACTGTCTCTTTTTTTCCTATAGTTTTCTTCTAAATTTGAATAATTATTGAATTGAATTAACTTTTGTTTTGTCAGTCGTTTCACAAAATTGTTATCAAATTTATTTGTTAATTGTTTTGCGAATGAATTGTCTATTATTTAAACAAAAACACCTGAGTTTTGATTTAAACATCAATTAATTTCTATATTTTATTAATTATATATATTATTATTAATAAGCATTGCTTTTGATTTTATTATTTAATACAATAATGTATTAACAATAAAATTTATTATAATATATCAGTTATATTATAATCAATAAAATTATGTAATTACTACACAACAAAATACAATTTATTGATTAGTTTGGATATAAACAAAGTGTATTGTATTGTATTGTATGCTTTTGAATAGATCAATAGACCATGATGCAATTTTGTGTATGAATTGTGAACATAACATGTGAACGCATTCCCCATTTAGTAATTGTACTGCAAATTAAGTACAATCTCTTATAAGTCTACTATAAGGGCTATAATATCTGCCTTAAAGTGATTGTTTTATTAGACATTGAGATAATACGTGGATATGTGTCAACCTTTTTGATAATGTTTATCACAATTTTCATACAGAATATTCGCATCACGTTTATTCTAACCACACTATACAGTACAGTTCCCACTCATATTCTGTACATATTATGCATAAAATTGTAAAAAAAAAGTTTTTTGTTTAAATCAATAAAACCGTTAAGCAAAACATGTTTATTAAATGGTAAAACAGATGTGTTTACAGCGACAGTGGATGTGGTCATTGAGGGACAGGTGAGGACATTAGAGGAAACTAATTCCGGAGATAATCATATATGAAAGTCAAGCCTCACTCCAAATAATACTTATTGTATTGATTTATGCGACAAATGATTATTGTTATGAGTCATAATAAGTTTGAGTTTAATAATAAGTTTGGAGACTTAGAATCTCTGTCATAACTTATGACAGAGATTCTAAGTCTCCAAACTTATTATTAAAATCAATAAATTATATTTAATGATTGGATACGAACTCTAAATGTGAGGTCATTTGAAAGTATTGTTGTTTGCATATAATTATGTATTAATGAATAGCAAATTCCTGAAATTTTCCTCATTTGCAATAAGTAATTGCAAGAATTTATAAATATTGAACGCCTAATACTATGTGCTCCTATGTTAACTCATAATGATTGAACGGTAAAGCAAAACATTTTGTTTCAAACAACTTATTTTGAAAATTATAATAAATAAATATAAATGTTGTAAAAATACGAATCGAGAATTCTTTAGAGAATAATAAACTTTTAGCACTTTTTGAGATGGCGTTAAGGTATACATACATTGGAAACAATGGGTATTATATGTAATAGAGTGTACAATACTCGGCGTTTTTGTCAAACAGGTTTCGTTTCCTCTGCCAAACAACACCTGGAGTTTCATAATATTGAATCACAAACTCAAGCACTCAGGACTACCTTTCCATAGTCTCCACCCAACCATTCAATAACATATTGTGTGTCTATATATACAGAGTATCAATGCATTTATACTTTCATTTAGTTTTACAAATCGTTTTTATTAATTCATATTTTCAATTGTCAATTGAATCATATTTTTCAATTCAATAGTAAAAGTTTGGTGAAAAGTTTTCTTACGTTAAACAAGTAGTTTGACATTAAAGATAGAGTTGTATTGCAAGTGTTGTCTCGCATCCACTCTGTAAAAGAGTTTTCACTAATAAATGATAATAATTAATAAAAACCAAAATATTATTACTTGAGAGACAAAGAACTGTTGATGTGGTGTTAAATACATGAGTTTGTAGTGATTGTAATGATGTTATCGAGTGGTGATCGGTTCAAGAGAGCGGCCAGAGATGGCTATTTGGATGTCTTACAGGCGGCCACTCGTAAGGACGCCAACACTGGCGATGAGGACGGCATTACACCCACTCTTTGGGCCGCATTTGCCGGCAATTTGGACGCTTTGAGGACTTTAGTGGGCAGAGGGTATTACACATTACATGCATTTCATATCATTCTCATTACAAGTTTATTTTTATGTTTAGAAAAAGTTTTATACAAACAATCAATTCTCAAATTACAAGTTTAAGTTAATTAAAAGTTTTCTTTAATTAATTTTGTAATTAACTTATACTGAAATTATGTGTATATTTATACATAATACAGAATATTATTCTTTATAATTGCTTGTATTTGTAATGTTAGACAAATATTTTCAAATCAAATAACACACAAAGTTATCAAAATTATAAAATCTCGGAATAATAGGCAAATGTATATCATTTTCGACACGATGTCTAAATGGCGTGCATTTCTTACATAAATATCTTGAATAGAGTGTTAAATCAATGGAAAGAAATGAATTAAACGAAAGCTATATTTAAAGTTAAAAACCCCTAATGATTATTGAAATGGAAAAAATCCCAAATTTTGTCACAAATAATAATAATAATTGAAATAAAGTTTTTGCGAAAAACATTGAACTTTGCAATTGAAAGGAAGCGTTTGCCATCCCGTTGTTGTCAGTCCCTGTCCTCAAGTGTTGGCCAGCCATGCATTCCATGCATTCATATTGTATAGAGTTTACGAATTATTATAATTAATAATAATAAATAATAATAATATTTTCATTTATTTTTTCAATTCTCTTTCTCTCACATGAATTGCATTTCAAAATCATTATCCATTGAATGTATGATTTGTTGGCAATGTTTTAATGACAAAAAATTCATAATTAATTTATTTGTTAAATAAATGTGGATTTCGAAACAATACATAATTGTTTTGTTTAAATCATTTTGCGATTATTTCCTAATATTTTTCGTAAACTTTGTATATCTTTCAAGAAATTTCTTGTGAAGTGTTTAAATGAATTCTTAAAAATAGGACTAAAACTGTGTTTTTATAATAAAAGTTAATTACATTTTATGCCATTAATATGAAGACTAACCCAAACACGAAAATCATTTAAATTTCAAGTTTTCTCTACAATAATAGATTGTTTTTGAAAATTTAATATATTTAGAAATACTTAAAACAAGTTTTGAATAAAATAAATGAAATAATAATTTTATAATATTAATCAAAATTGAAAGTACAGCACATTTAAAAAGTAGTGATACTTATTTGTAAATTAGTTTTTAAAAAGTTATTTTTAAAAGAAAATTTTATTTTGAATTTCTAATATGTAAACGAATGAAATGAAATTAATGTGAAATAAATTTTACATTTATTTCTCAATCTAAAGGAAGCGCTAAAAATAGGCCACAGATTTAAGAGAAGTTTTAAAACTTTAGTTCATAACAAAAGTTAACAAAAGTTTGCGAAAAATATTAGGAAATAATCGCAAAATGATTTAAACAAAACAATTATGTATTGTTTCGAAATCCACATTTATTTAACAAATAAATTAATTATG
>CAJPIZ010001643.1:5834-15905 GCA_905368565.1 Medioppia subpectinata | reverse complement strand
TATATATATATATATATATATATATATTGCACTTCGGTGCACTCCCTATAACCATGTAAACTATTGTTATTCGAAGACTACTAATAAATATTGTTATTGTTAATTGAATCCAACTATTATTGCCATATTATACGAGCCTTCGGTAGACATTATTGGAGGTGTGGCCGAAGCCAAACCCCCATTCCTCGACCCTTCCAATTGATGGGGTCAGCGAATCTGCAGGCAATGGTCAACCCTTCGCAGAGGGACCTTTTGGCTCTCAACCAGATCCCAATTCGATCAAATTCTTTGGATCTTACTAATCACTTAAACCCATATTAAGCAGATTTAGGATATGCTAATTTAAAATAATTCCATGGAATATGGTATTTATACAGTTCTGTACAGTATATGAATTGAACATAAATAATATGAGAATTGTTAAAATAGTGTTATAACTTCTAGTAAGTGTAATATAGCAAATGCCCGAAAGATGTGGTGTCTGTGTTGTGGAGTGTGTGCTGTAGTGTTGTGTATCGCTGTGTGGATGGAATGGTTCAGTCATTGAGTGATAATATGGCCGTCCGTTCAGTTGGTGTGTATCGCGTGTCGTGTGTTTGCCATCGTTTGACACAATCAGTTGACTACACATCTCATCACACATTGGATTAACGTTTGTGTGAATCGAATGGTCACTCATTGGCTGTGATTCTCATCGAAACCATAGGTAAGCCATTGAATACGTGAACATTGAATGCATTGTATGTATGCCTCGAATGGCAATCCATTGGCAATCCATTGGTCTCTCCTTGAGATGCAATTCAAGGCTAACGATGAATACAAATGACATTTATTTTACATTCGATACGATTTGATGGCATTTCTCATTGTATTTGTCACTCATTTGTGTCCATTAGATGTGTTGTCCGATGTATTAACGGGTGATCTATTGTTTGCAAACAATACTCATGTCTCCCAACAAGTGAACAAACTTTGCTAAACAATTGATTACAAGATTCTGTGCTTTTGTTTCATTCAATATCTCATTAGTTATCACTTATTTCTTGTCGTCTTTTCATCCCTTTTCTCAAATGTTTTGCATTGAAATTCATAACTATTGATGAGTTTTGAATCAATTGTTTTGTTCACATCGAGTGATGTCTTAGCCGTGAGTTGTGTTAACCGATGAGAAGTAGTGCTGGAAGTGGTGGAAGTGTTTGACGATTGGTATGTATTGTCGGTTGTATTGATTCAATTGACAAACAAAAAAGTTTGAGACTAAATGTGTAACTAATATAACAATTAATGTATTCATTGGTAAAGCAGTGAACGATAGCCTACAATAAGGTTGTGCTGTATATTGAGGTCATTTCGTACACTATATGTGACCCGATTTTGATTTGATTTCATGGAGACGTCGCTTATATTCATTGTATGAATGCTTTTAATGCTTTCCTCAATAACTCAAACTTTTGGCAAATCTTTTCAGCATTTTTTCGATGAGTTTTCGAGGGAGAGATAAATACACAACTCCTGTACGAACTCTGCTCTCTTCGTTGTCTCTCTTTCTCTCTCTCTCCCTGTGTGTGTCTCTCGCATACTCTCTCTGAGATGCCAGTGCTGTACACAGACTGAACAGTATGTGTAGTGAACGCAACTCCGACTGTACTCGAGGTCGTTGAGTGTGAGGTCAGGCGAGGCTCACGATTGCCTTCACTCACAAACGCTATGCCTTTTTTAGAGGACATTTTGCTCAGGGATTATAACATTTACTGTTCACTAATTCGTTAGACATTTGGCTCTCAAGACTCGGGAGTCAATCATTGCTGAACAGATCGCAAACTCATAGCTCCGACCCTCAGAGCACTCGACCGTATGATATGAGGTCACAGGTTAGCAGATATAGCACAAGGCGTTGGGAAGACATTACTCTTGCATATGATAATGAGTGATGTGGGCGACCACCACATGATAACAATGCCAAACCATAACCCGATGCACATCCCTTCCCCTGAAGATGGGATGCAATGCAATGACATTCTTCTGCTCCCAATCGATGGCAAAGCACTGAACACAATGTCGACTCATTCACCTCCGATTCTAGCCTCTCTCTCTCTCTCTCTCTCTCTCTCTCTCTTTAATTTGAACAATGATTTGTACGGATAAGTGATAAACACATCATTTGTATATATGTTTGCTTTTTAGTACAGGTCCCAGAGTTTAGCTATACTTTTATTACCATCTGTTATACCGTTCCTCTCAATTGTGTTCTTCAGTGTTAGACGTGTTTGCAATACATTTATGTATATATCATATCATATCTATTATTTGTTGAGTTCACTGAAGATAATAGGCGTTCAATTATATCAATACCTGTACTAAAAGCAAACATATATACAAATGATGTGTTTATCACTTATCCGTACAAATCATTGTTCAAATTATAAGATGAGCTCAAAATTAGTTAACTTTTTCATAAACTAAAAGTCATGTGAAAAGTATGCGATTCTCTATTTAATGAAATGAATTGATTGAATGGTAAGTTATGATGATTTAGTGAACTATTCATTCATTTATCCTAATTTGGGGAAAATGTTGCCAAAGTTGAGCCACTTTTTCAAAGTTATACAAACTTCAAACTTACCGTTCATATGGAGATCAATGTTCGAGCAGATCATTCAACCCAACCCAAGTCACTGCACTCACAGCCCAACAGCTCAGCTCTACTCTCGGTCACAGCACATCTCTCTCTCTCTCTCTTTCTCTCTCTCTCTCTCTCTCTTCCATTAGAGGTCACAGGTTAGCAGATATAGTACCTCCGATTCTAGCCTCTCTCTCTCTCTCTCTCTCTCTCCACTCTCACCTTTTAAGAGTTTGGGTCTAAAGACGACGACTCATCATATGTTATGAATACTCTTATATAGAATGAAAGACCACTTTTATATTGTATTAAAAACTTTTACTCTGTATTTAGAAATGCAAAGAACCAGTGATTCAGTGATACACAGCTATTATGCAAAATATTTGTTGCACTCGTGTTCTCCGGTGCTCTACCACTGCCTCCTCCCGAAGTCCTCTCTCTTTCTCTCTCCCCATAAATCAAACGAATCAATGCTTTACGCAAACAATTCATCATTTTTTGCATATGACGTGAGAATTATGAGAAAGTGTCCAAAACTTCTTTTGGGGTACCTTTGAGTTTGTGTGAGTTTTTTGGCCTTACTTTCAATATAAACAGTATTTAGTGGAGTGTTTGGACGACACATCTCTCAATAGCATAAGTAAATCAGATTTGGAAAATATTTCTCAATTAATGTTTAATAATCTAAGCGTTTAATGGCATAAATGTTTTGAGTTAGAGAAGTGGATGTCTTTGAAAGCATTGATAAAAATGTTTTTATTTATTGCCTACTCTTGAAAACTGGTAGCAAAACCACATTTTTCTTACTTTTTATTCATATGTGTTCTTAAAATTCAATGCACTGAGAGGTGGACAGCCCTAAACCCTAAGCTCATTGACTTTAATATACTATAATATACCCATACCTTTGACAATGCAATGACATCCGACTTATTTGTTCCCATTTGTTCTCTCATTCTTATAGATAACGTTATAATTAACAGTGAATTACGGCATAAAGTGTTTTGATTTGTATTGAATTGCAAACAAAACTTGGAAACCAATAAATTTTTCGTTTGAAACGGTTGTGTCCGACAAATCGCCCAAAAACGGAACCGACTCCGGGCAACAGCAGCAGCAGCAGTGGTGGCAGCGCTAACAGCGGGGGTTGTGGTATCAACAGCAGCAGCAGCACCGGTATGGCCGTATCGCGCGCTCCATCGCCGCCGCCCACCAATGAAGCCAACACTCCAGTGGCCGAGAGTTGGTGTTACACTCAGGTGAAGGTAATCAAGTTCTCGTACATGTGGACGATCAACAACTTCAGCTTCTGTCGCGAAGAAATGGGTGAAGTCCTCAAAAGCTCTACGTTCTCCGCCGGCGCTAACGACAAACTCAAATGGTTTGTCCCACTCTTGCAGTACAATCGTTGACCATTACAGCCATTAACTATTGTTTCCATTAATAGGTGTTTACGAGTCAATCCCAAAGGATTAGACGAAGAAAGTAAAGACTACCTGTCCTTATATCTACTGCTAGTCTCTTGCAATAAAACCGAAGTGAGGGCTAAATTCAAATTTTCTATACTTAACGCTAAGAGAGAAGAGACCAAAGCTATGGGTAAGTCGTGTCATAATATTTATGTATTGAATGCTAACCACTGTTTGCGACAAATATAGAGAGCCAGAGAGCCTATCGGTTCGTTCAGGGAAAGGACTGGGGCTTCAAAAAGTTCATACGAAGAGATTTCCTTTTGGATGAGGCAAACGGTTTGCTTCCCGACGATAAACTCACTCTTTATTGCGAAGTAAGTGTTGAACACATAAAACGATTGTTTACTTAACGATAACTAACACATTGTGTTTGCATTGATAGGTGAGTGTTGTCGCCGATTCAGTCAACATTTCGGGTCAAAACAATTCAATACAGTTTAAAGTTCCAGAGTGTCGTCTTTCCGATGATTTAAGTATTTTATTCGAGAGCCAAAAATTTAGTGATGTTTTACTAGTGGTTAACGGACGGGAATATTATGCACACAAAGCCATTCTCGCGGCGCGATCTCCAGTCTTCGCCGCTATGTTTGAACACGAAATGGAAGAGAAGAAGCAGAACAAAGTCGAGATCACGGATATGGACCACGAAGTTCTGCGCGAAATGCTTCGCTTTATATACACCGGCAAAGCGACTAATTTAGAGAAAATGGACGCCGACTTATTGGCCGCCGCCGATAAAGTGAGCCATTGATTGATTGAACCATTGGTTTGTTGACCACTGACTGACTGTTTTGTTTGAATTGATAGTACGATTTGGAGCGACTGAAAGTGATGTGTGAAGAGTCTCTTTGTTCAAACTTATCGGTGGAGACGGCGGCAGAAGTACTAATACTGGCTGATATGCACAGCGCTAACCAATTGAAAGCACATGCCATTGAATATATCAATACGTATGCAATGATTGTTATATATTGTAATGAATGTTGGTTTTAATGATTGTGTTAATGATTGCAGACACGCGACAGACATAATGGAGACGCAGGGCTGGAAGACAATGATCAACAGACAGCCCCATCTCATCGCCGAAGCGTTCCGAGCGTTGGCCACACAACAAATGCCTCCAATAGGTCCGCCGCGGAAACGGATTAAACAGTCTTAAGACTTTGTGAAACATTAGGTTTATTACAATTATTAGAGTATTTGAGTGAAACTGTAAGCTATGAACGAAACTGATATGGAGGCCGACTCGAGCCGACAACTTCTTGCACCAGTAGTTCTTCCTCCCTGTGCTCTACAACTTGTTTTGATGTGAAGTGAACTTATTATTGAAATGAATGCCTTTTAAAATATCAACGGATAATCATTGAAACAAATGGTCGCAAGATTTTAGCCCACCTTTTAATACGATTGTTATTTTGGAGAAAAACAAGTCTTAAACTATTTTACAAACGAAAAATCCCTCAAAAACTATGTTTAAAGTGATTATTGAAGATCTCGTGTTTATGTGAAAACAAAACTGCAATCAAATATACATATATTTATCGATCAGACAATTGTCAACAGATTTTTTTTTGTAAATGACATCAAATTATTTGTTCATTAATTTCACATTTCAATTGCATTACAATATCATTGGATATGTCTGTCAATACTGTGTGCGTGTCTTATGTTGTGATCGATTCTTAACTTAATTATCGATATTATAATTAAAGCACAAGAGATGAGACCACAAGACATAAGATATGCGATTAATTTATATAATTACTGTCAACTCATATCGATTTGATGTTAGTTTCTATCATTCATTTCAAAAACATATGTATTAGTTATGCAAATATTGTATAAAACAAACGATACTATTATACGATACATACAAACAACAAAACAACAGAATATTTGCTGAGAAATAATACCAGTGAACAAAACACCCGACAAACAGACCTAAACTAAAACTCCATTTTATTATTTACTATAAATGATGTATTATTTCAATCATTGATTTTAAATTTCTATGTTATATATAATATTTAAGTATATATATATAGTCTAAAAACTAAACTAAATTTTAAGCCAAAGTATTGCGAATCGCTTTTTATTTAAATGATTTGATAGTAAATTTGAAACTCATTTTAAATAATTGAATGCATTTTTATTACTTTGAATTGTTTGGCAATGAGAGCACTCTTTGGATTGATTTGTTGATTTAATTGATTCATTTGTCAAATCACTGCCATTTCATTATAATTGTGGTCAACAGTGTTGGCACTGATAATAGCCATCACATCAAACCAGAAGTCAAGGGAACACATGTTGTAAAAAACATTTTTCAATACAGTATTTGTTTTGATTATTACAATCAATACACTATATATTGCCATCGAATTAATGTTTGATTCAATAAATTATAAATTATGTGAATATTATCTCATTTAGTAATAAGAGAGAGGCTTTGAAATGAAAATGATTTGTTATTTTTGTTTCAAATATATTTTTACTAAAAAGCGTTCGTCTCTGTTGTAAAAATATCTATTATTAAGTATTAATTATTAGATTTATTTGTATATTATTTATCCAAACTGTTTGCGTAAGTATTTGTATTATATTGTACTGTATTTGCCATTAATTACCAAAAGGCCATCAAATGCTACATACAATTGAAGGAAATATTCATTAAAATATTTACAATTATATATCATTTAGTTTTGATTTTTTAATTATTTTACTTTAAATTTAAGGCTAAAAGTTATTTATTTCCATCGCTTACCGGTTAAATATTCTAAATGACCCTAAAGTATTAAAATGTACAAATTATGCAATTCTATCATATTTACAACATTTTCGACTCTCTCTCTATCTATCTCTCTCTCTCCGGAAAAGAATCGTTGAATTTATTATACTGTATAATACATTATTATTCAATATATTGGGTCAGACTTATACTACAGTATGTCTTATGTGACACATTTATAATGATAAATATAGACAGATATATGAGATTATAGGACACAATAAATACTCATTAGTTACACTATATTAACATTAATTTGAAACTAAATCACTATTTTAGTGATATATAAGGACTTGAATGAAGACATTAAATTAAATCTAGAGGAAAATGCACCCATTATTCTGTAATTAGTTATGTTTGACATAATTGTGTATTCAATTGTGTCTATCATATTGTATATATAATTATCTAAATCTAGAGTCAGATCTATTCCCGTGTCTTAATTCTCTTATTCTTTCGTATCTCAAAAATTTATTTCTTGTGTAAAATGAATTTTATTTAAATATTTAATACTTAAATGAATGAATTGATGCCAAAAACAAATTTTCACATAAAAGTCATGATTTTTGTCCTTTTTTGAAATACATTTCAAAGGTATTAAACATCGTTTAAAACAATAGTATTGAGAAATGTATTTGGAATTCAATTACAAATATAATTAATATATCGCTAAAAAATACAGGTTTTAAGCGATAAAACATTTTGACGATTAATTCAATGTCTATTTCATTAACTCTTCATTCGAAGGATTCTCGAGAATGTGTGTAACAGACGAGTCGTTAAAGTGAAGGGACGGCCAGACAGACAATGCGATCGCTATTGAGTTTAAGGCTATTCCTAACCAAACAATTCTTTTGCTGTCAATTAATTTCAATTCTTTGAGAATATCCTTTCGCATCGATTGCGAAGTGGTTTGCAATGAATGGTCACACCTGTGCCCACCGGTGCCCACCTCTGTCTTCCTATGCCATACCAAACCATTCAGATATTGAGAAACAAGCGCTTCAAACAAGTCTTACATGAACTTGAAATCCAGAAAACTTGAAATTAAGCTTTCATTCAATATTACTGTGCATTCGTTTAGATTTATTCAAACAAATCTATTCATGAAATTCATTTCGCAGACAGTCTTCCAAATCAATGAAACGTAAAATCATTTGCAAAAATAATATTTAAGCCATGATTGGTATAAATGAATGTCAATATAATTGTCAATATAAAATGAGACCTTGCTCAATTATTGGGCACAAAAGTGCAATATAATTGTAGAATTATTGTAGAATTGCATTGAATTGAATTTCATATAGAAGTGCATTAAACTGTCAAACATTTCGTCCAAATATAATACGATATTTCAATGAAAATGTAAATTAATGTCAATTTTAATGCAGTTTAAAAATAACCAAAAACTAAAAATACGATTCTTTAGGGCCTAAAGTTTAGGCAATTATCGGGCGTTTGAGTCAAACATCACTTCAATTGGGGTCTCAATTGTCTCGCATTGACTGCATTTGCGATCAATTGTGACGTTATTTATGACATAATATTTGAAACTTATTTCAAAAATCGTTAACTTTTTTGAGCGCTTTTTCTCTGAAAAGCATTCAAACAATAATTGAATGAAAATATTGTTTTGATTTTTGGGATCAATTGAGTTGACTTCGATGGCCAACCAATCGGAAGATTGTCTTGTGGTGAGTGCCGGTGCCGTCCAGTCGTCGCTGTGTTGATAACCGTTGCGTCCATTTTAGGGAAGCGATCAAAGAAGTGACGAACCATTGGATCAAATGAGCGATCGTTTGAAACACATTGAAAGCGTTTCCGACAATTGGTTTCAATTCACTGACCATTTGTTGAACCAATTCTTGGACTCGAAGTTTGATCCGTTGGCCGAAAGTCTTGAGCAAAACAATCAACTCCTGGAAGCGCTACAAACGAAACAATGCACTCAATTGAAGGAAATCGTCGGCCAATTCGACGACACGATTACCACTGAAACCGATTTGATTAACCGTTCGTTGGATCTCAAGACACGCGTCGAGTCGTTGAGCTCACAATTGACGGACAAAAAGAGTCACAAAACAGATCTGACGAACAAAACAAAGAGTTTGACCAAAAGGTTGGACGAAATGGAGTGTAAAGTGAAAGAATTGAAACAACAAAACAATGGCAACGATACCAATGAATACCTTCTTCTGGCGTCTGTTATGCGAGTCATGTATAAGACATGGAGTAATTCACAAGTGATCGGATGTAAGACCTGTTGTTTTCGTCCAATCATTCATTAGTTTTAACGTTTTTCAACTTTTTTTAGTGCTTTTCAATGACAACGAAGAGAAGAGTTTAGAAAGACTTATAGTTATGGATAATGAGAACAAATGCCAGAAAACAATGTCTCAACAGTTTTGGCATTCACTCGATAACGACTATCAGCTCGACAACTGATCCAAACATTAGTTTATATTTCATTACTTCACACTTATATACAATATTTTGAGATTTATTATAGTTTTCTTAAATGTCTTTTAATTCATTTCATACTTTCATTAATAATTGAATAAAATCTTTATTACAATTTGAAAATCAATACAGAATATGATATTAGAAGTAAAAAGCAAAAAACAAAATGACATTTAAGTGATGGTAACGTTTGCGTCCATACAATAGCGCTGTAAGAATGAGACGGCATTTGGAGGTAAACCAGTAGTAATGAGAGGATTGAGTTTTCCCGGATGTTTGACCGACAGTTTGCCCAAACACTGCGCCAAATATATTCTGGGATCAGAGACCACACCCGCCAATGGGTCGCGATCTCGATGTCCGGCGAATACGAGTTGGGAATACGAGGCCTGATATTCGAGTGTGTCTTCGATTTCGATGAAGTGCTCGTCGTCTGGAATCGTCTCATCGACGGGCAGTTCGAAGAGCGCCACCAATGACTGCAATACCGGAGCCCAGAATTGCGAGTATTGGCCGACGATTGTCGAGTCGAGTTCGCACAAAATCTTCGTCATTCCGAACGCAATGATCTTCTTCTCCACATTTCCCGACACTTTCTGGACCTCAGGAATGAAGAGTTTCTCCAAAACCATTCCAAACATTCTCTGTTGCAGCGAATCGATTGTGTCGGACAGCGATTGGACGCCATATTTGTAGGCGAAGAGCGAGAAGAAGACGAGAAGACATTTGAT
>CAJPIZ010001642.1:0-15909 GCA_905368565.1 Medioppia subpectinata | reverse complement strand
GTTTGAAATTAGACAAAATTCAACGCATCATGCTTATACATTTTGTCCGCTACATGCAATCGGTTATAACAAAACTTTACTTGATATAATACATAATAAATGCAATGAAATAATTATAAAATTTTGTGATTATATGCCATTAACATTAAATATCATGTATGGCCGATCGGATCTTAATTTCACCCAGATCAATTTAATACCAACTGATAATTTTGAACCTATAATTACGGAACAATTGGCAATGGGTTTCCCGGAATTGGTGTATAATATTGGGGGCACTATTGGTATGTGGATCGGGATATCAATGCTTTCATTTACTAATATTATAATGTATTTGTATTTTATCGCTAAAACTATATATAAATACATAAAGATATATATCATTAATAGAAATATCATATATGTATAAATGAAATTATTAGTAAAATCTTGTGTCACCTCTAAACTTGTTATGTTTGTCAGATTGACAAGTTTTATCATTTATTAATAATAACGAATTAACTGTTAATAAATAATAAATTCAAATTTTTTAATCATTATATTGTTGAATACTTTAATTTACGAGATCTAAAACTAACTATAAAGAGTCCTCTCAAAAAAGTACAAAATGGTAAAATAGAAAGTTCTCAAAATACATGTAAGGGGTATATGTACTGTATATACTATATGGTGCCCTCAAAACCTTTTAGGAGGTTCTAGAAATAAATAATTATCCCAATTTTTAAAATGTAATATTTTATATTTATTTTATAGAGATATTAAAATTAATGTTACATTTCATCATGATACAAATTGTATGTTTATAAACAAAGTCAAAATTAAATAGAATTCAAATCTCTCTCTCTCTCTCTCTCTCTCTCTCTCTCTCTCTAAGTATTTAATAACTGAATTAACATAACTGTAAACGTAATGAGAAACGCGAGAAACGAGAAGAAAAACTTGATATCAATGACAAACACATTGAGTGCCATATATTTGCTTCGATGGTAACCGACCGTAAAATTCTGGACCAAACTATTGGTGAACAACATATCTCTCGCAGTCATCGATGAGTAGCGGCGGCCAAACGTGGACAGGAGGTCAGTGACAGTCGGCCGCCGAGTGTGGTAGTGGTTGATGGCCAAAATGTACGTGATATTAACCATTGCCACGCATGCGTACTCGAGTACACCGCGGGATTTTATACCAAGTTGATATTTATTGACCATTAGATGCGCTAAACGCAAACAACTCGTGAAGAATAGCTCACAGAACCAGAGGAATGGAAACACACCGAAGGATCGGTTGATCTGATCCTTTAATCGGTGGACAATCAGCACGTTTTGGTCGAACTCCAGATAATTACCATCAGTGGTGAGTCGGGCGAAGACCCGGCGCTCCAGTAGATGCACGCAATGGCATACATAGACCAATAGGCCCGGTATGGCTGCCAACCAACCAAACGCGTGGACTGACCACAATATTTCACTAGTGATGGTCAATAGGTTTTGCTTGTTTTCATAGTACTGGACGTAAAACACTAATGATATAAATTGGATTGCAATTAGCGTTAACCAGATTCCTGTCAGTAGTGTCGCCAACTGTCGCATCCGTTTCCGCTCGCTATCGTTGAGGCAACGGTATATTTTAGCGATGATTGTCTTCAGTGACTTCTGTTTGCATTCAAAATACATGTATGCGATGAAAATGATGGTCAGTTTGATGGTCGAAGAGATCCGGAACAGACTCGCAGACAATCCGTTTAATGAGAGAAACTCTTGGATTGAGTAGAAGAATGTGTAGAAAATTGTGGTAAAAACCAAACATTTGAATATATATTGGATTAGGATTTTGTCTATTCTTCGACTTTTGTTGAACAGAAAGACATCGAAACCCATCACCAGAAGAATTACCGAAAATGGATACAAAATTGTCTTAACTTTTGGTTCAGACATTGTTTATGACATAAATGTTAATTATATTTTATTGCTATTGCCTTACATTTTATACTACTATTAATTGTCTCAAAAAGTATTTACAAAAGAAATAATTAATTGCAAAATATTAAACAAATATTTTATTTGTATTTCCGTTGTTTATAAAACTATTGGTTAATTAAAATTGCAAAAATAAGTAATAAATTTTATTTTAATAATTATAATGTAATTATTTTACACCGTATTTGCAATAATATTTTATGTAATGTAAAACAATTAATGGGAAAACAATTATTATTTATTTGTTATTTTGTTTTATTGTAGTGGTTATTATATTTACAATATGTATAATAATCGTATACAGATTAATTATTTTATTTTTATATTATTTAAAATGCTAATCAAACAAAGAATGACCACAATAAAATGATAGGAAAAACAACATAATTAATTATCATCTCAATAACTGTACAAACATTACGGTAAATGTAATAACAGAACCCAAAAACGTGAATAAAAACTTTAAATTTAAGTCAAAAGTATTGAAAGCCGTGTATTGGAGTCGAGTATATCTATAGAAAGTTTCCGTTAAGATATACCTCTTGAGTAGCCATCGAGAGTCCGGCGACCGACCGGTTGTCTCAAAACAGGCCAACAATTGCCTTACAGTCGGTCTATGGGTCTGGAAATAGTTGATCGCCAATAGAGAGCCAATGTTGACGAGTAAACTACAAATGAATTCAGTCATGCGGTTTATAATAACCACATAATATAATCTATCAAAATGTTTTGCTAGTGCAATGAATGTCAATTTTAAGCATGTGCTGGCAAACAAGTCACAAAACCATAAAAACGGCAAAACACCTAGATGATCGTTGATCGCTTGCTTGATCTGTTCAATAATTAATAGTTTTTGTATTAAATGATCATAATTTATTTCATTAATAGTTGTGCTGACAAGTAGTCTCTTTTCCAGTAAATATACCGCATAAGTAATAAATGTCATCAATAGAGTAGTGGTTATCATTAAACCGTATAATTCAATAGTTCGTAATGTAACCAAGATCATAAATCGCAATGTTGATGGGTAATAACTAAAAAATGTAGCAATTGTTATGAGTGGTATAGCCATGAGAATTAGCCACATTAGCGTAATGTATTTTGACCATGCTCTCAGACGAATTTTATCATCATGGCACATCTCATTAACTATTGCCGTAATTATTTGAGATATTTTTACGGACTTTATTTCAAAATATATGGCGCCTAATGTTGTGATGACTAATTTGATGAGGATATATACTCTTGCTAGATTGCGGTTAAATATATTATCACGATTCATTAAATCAAATATAGACCAATAGCCAAATATTATTGTAGAAATAAGCAATAATTTCATTACATATTTAAAGCACCGTTTAGTGAATTTATTTTTGTGACACATTAAATGTAAATCATAACTTAAAATATAAATTATATATGAAAATGGATATAATACTGATCTGTCATTTAAATCATCCATGTTGAAATTGTTTTATAATTTTTTATTTAATAAATACAATAAGAGTATTTATTTTATAATAATAGATTTCAATAATTAATATTTATTATATAGTGTGTTAATGCACCAGTAAGCTAAAATATAATTTATTTATTAAGGAACTAGAATAATTTATTTCTATTTGCACCTTAAATCAATATATTTATCATTATCAATAGATGTTTACATGTAAAATATGTTTAAACCGTGCTAAATTGTCCATAAAATTTATATTATAGTAAGTAAAGTTTTACATCTCGTTGGCTATTTATAAAATATCTAATTAATTTATAAGTCTATTATTCTATCAATAATTATCATTTATTTAATACACAACTACTATATCTTTAGAAATTAATTTACAGGCAAATAAATACCAATTATTTATCATGTAAATAAATATTTTAATCAATATTACTTATTATAAATTAAACAATTATTTTATAAGAACACATAAACCCATAATTGAATTCACAAATATACCAATAAAGAAAATGATACAAAAACAACCCTTAAACTGCACTTTTTAACCTAGATCACATTTTATAAATATTGAGATTTTTAAACAATTACAAAAAATAATTAAACATTTTATTAATTTCTCACAATCAAAATATATCAAATGAACAGTAATTATAAAAACATAACCACTAATTGTTTGGACAATTAATGTGGATTAGGCAGGAGTAGGTGCGCGGGGTTGACAACCCTTCTACTCAGTAATGTGCGGCGTTTGCGGTGAATATCGTAATATCGTTGCCCCTTATCCTCAATGAAAGCCTCGCTGAACCGGCGGTAATGTTTGAAATACAGGTCCGCCAACCGGTCATCGGTGGCCGCTTTGGTCATAAACCGATCCCACGATCGGGTAGACAACGATTTCATTTTGTAACTCTTTTTGGCCGAATAGCCAAATAGCCATTTCGGTGGACGTCCATCACCGGCCAGATTGCTCTCGGTCACATTCGTGTAGTACATGGTAAAGTCTATGGGCACACCCTAATACACAAAATAAAACAATTTGTTTATTGAATAAAGTCAGCTAGATCAGTAATAATTAGCAAATCATGATCATACAGTGCTATCAAGTGTGAATATTCTGTAGCCCGGATTGAGAGACGGAAATGTGGTCAAACTGGAGCCGATATAGCCGTGCGATACCGGATATACACTGTTGTCCGAACTGTTTTTGCTATAATAGACGGCTATCTCGTCCTTATGGGAGTGACCAAAATACGCGCCTACAATCACCTGCGCATACCTTTCCACTATACGCAGGTAGTTATTAGTCCACGACATGTAACACTCCTCGATCGGTACGTGACCTACAGGTGGCCAACAAATAATATTTACATAACATAATACTATTTGTAATATAATAGAAGTTTAATAACAAATATACCGATGATAATAGCATATAAGCCCCGTCTCTCGGCGCTGTCCAACTGGTCAATCAGCCACTGGAGTTGACCATCAGGATCGATGGGGTCATAGGCTATCCAAACATTACCAAGGTGGCATATATTGTTGTTGAGCACGATGGCCACCAAACCCTTGCCCATACGGGCCGTGTAGTAACCGCCCAATTTAAACGTGCGCTTAGCCTCCGGTGCGCTCAGCCATTGGTGCCAATAGTTGTCCGCCAGTGTGTCGTACAGCCAACTCATGGACACATCACCATTGGAGTCGAGGGCCGCCTTATTGGGCACATACCTGTGCAACAAAAAACATCATGTTTGCTGTTTACACACCAACTCATACAAGATATATGGGATACTGACATATTGTTGGGATGGGTGTCGTGATTGCCGAGTGTGGGAAACACCGGTTTGCCTCTAAAGGCCCGCTTCACTATTCGAGTCACTTCAAGGATATGCCGCAGATTACTCTCACGTGTGGTGTTCCAGACGTCGTGCGGTGCGTTATCGCCCGTCCATATGATAAAGTCTAGGTCCCGGTGCCGGTCGGCCATGTGTTTAATAGCCGCGGCCACGAACTCGAGTCGGGCGTCGCACGAGAACCTGGTCTCAGCCCAATAGCCCGCCGAGTGATTGCCCGCAGATGACCGGCTGGTGAGGGGCGGCGATGAGGGCCGACAACACAGGGGCTCCCGGCAGTGGGACGCAGAGCCCGGAGCGTAGCACAGGTCCAAATGCACGTCGGTTAGGTGTAACATTTTAAGCTGGCGCTTTTTATTGCGTGGGTATCGGGGTTTGAATCGCCGCCGTTTAGGCAACGGTAACTCCCAGTGCACCTGTAGTTAGACAATAATAACGTTAAGTGATTTAATAGTGAATAAATAAACAAGGTTGCATACATATCGGGTTAGAGGTAGACCCAGGTGCGTCATACAGTCCGGATGCAATAGTGCTGCGCAAACCTCGGGCACCGTTAGATTGGTATTTTGGAGCACATACACCATAGGGTCGGCGATCCGGTCTAAAATGCCAGAGCAAACGCGAGACGTGAACATGGACTCAATGATAGGGCAAACCACATGTGCCAACAGTTTCAATATACTGGGAAACGGGACAAACAGTTTCATATATGTCAGCCCCTTATTGCACGACTGGCACGAGTGGTTGTTGTGTTTGCCGGAGTTCAGGTCGGCGAACACGTTCAGCATTAACTATTCACCCGGGGTAAAAAGGCACATTAAACAGAAATATTGATAACAAGCTATTTATATCAGGTGGTGATAAAGTGGTAGCCCCCACACAAGGAGATAGTCCACCCTTGACACCTGTATCACATATATATATACCTTTCCCAGGTCACCCTGGTCATCGGAGGTGTCAAACTCCTCGAGATGTTGGCGCCCGTCATCCAGCAGTTCCACCCATTGCTGGTCCACATCTTTGCAATACAAGTGAGATGTGAACAAAATTAATAAAATACATCCCAAACGAAATAAGGCATACATTTCGTTGTATTGAGTATTGTATGTAAAATATAATTACAGTATAGTCATAATGCAAATACTGTTTTCATAAATGCCCATATGTTTTATGATTTACTTTAATAATAGTAAAGTAAAGTAAAATTTAATTAAACATTTTTTGTTATAAAAACTAATTAATATAATTTTAAATTGTATTTCTACTTCTAATAAAATCACATTTATTTTAAATTCTACCGGTACAAATATTTATAATTAAATGTACATTATTGGTACAATAGATTTTATAATGAAATAGTTTATATTGTTGTAAACTTAACATTAAAATACAAAATTAAGTTTATCATTGTAAAGTTTATATAAAGTTTTATATAAAACGTGAATTTCACTGTTTGCTAATTAATGTTTTGAATTAATGCCAGAAAATTTATAAATCCCACTGAATATTATTGAACAGCAATAAAAATATGCGCAAAACATCATAATTTAATATTCAAAACATTTATTTCATTGAAAAATTAATTGTTTGGAAATAATATAATTTTATAAATAAATGTATAAAGGGCTGTGTCATTAAATGATGATGCTATATTTACAATATTTGTTTGCGCTAACAACATTAACATTATAATTCGCACATGATAAATAAGCGAACGAACTAGATCAATCTAAATAGACGGAACATGTGGCTACACTAACAAGGTAATTGCCATTACTAACCCACCCAACCCTATCCCCCACAACCACCCTTTATAATGATATACGAGTGCAATGTTTTCATATAAACTGATGTATAAACAAATGATTAGATCTTATATCGCGTGTGACGTCTACCACACTATTACACTCTGTATATCGTATAACAATTAACACAATATACTCTCAATTTCAGTATAATTTATTTAAATTTAATACTCATTGTGTGACAAATTAACCAAGTGGTGAAAATACAATCACCTAACTCACACTTACAATTACCATAATGCCCGGCTATGATAGCGAAAGGTTTGTCGACTTGAGTCAATCAGATAAGGAGGAGTTGATGTGCAGTATATGTCAGGACATACTGTGCGCTCCAGTGGTGGCCAAATGCTGTCGGCAAACATTTTGCGAGGACTGTATCAACAATTGGCTCAGCTCTGAAAGTACCTGTCCCTACGATCGCCAGCCATTGGGCACCGATGGCCTGTCACCACCGCCACGCTATGTGTCAACTGTCAAAATAAACATATATGTAATTTTATCTGGGCAATTTATGTTCATATTTTATTTATATGAAAGTTACCTGGTAATTATGTTTATCCAAAAAATAGTATCTTGCTCAACATGCTGTCCAAACTGAACATGACATGCGATTTCAAGGACAACGGCTGCAAAGAGGTGGTGACACTGGAACAGTTGGCCCAACACAGGTACCGGTGCCCATACGGGTTGGGCAAATGCAAACAGTGTCTGTGCAGCGAACAAAAGTATGGCCACAATTGTTTGCAATCATTGCTGCAAACGAACCGCAAGTTTCTGGCAGAGAATCGGCTCCTGAAGCACGAGCTCCTGCTGTCGATGGCCAGCACTTCCGGTGTCAGCGGCGGTGCTGTCGATGTCGGCGATGAGATACTGGTGGCCACTAAAGAGCTCCAGAGATTAATCGATGAGAACATCGAGTTAAAAGCCGCCGGAGATATCGGTAGTAAGCGTACGCTTACCCGCGGCGCCGGCGGTATCGGTGATGAGCCGCCCGTCAACGCGGGCTGTTGTGTCATACTGTGAGTGGACAGTTGGCAACGCTCTCTCCCTCTATGATTATAACTAACACTCATTTATAAATGCTGTAATTGTTTCTCAATATTAATTTTAATGTGTTTTGTATATTTATAACAAAAATTTATTTTTCTTAGGGGGAATGATTTGGGAAGCGAATGGCCAACCCTATTGATATTGGTATGAAAATGTGCAGAATTGTCACCAGATGTTTAATCTTTACTCAAAATCGGCAAATGGCCAGAGACGTTTGAGTACTGGCCAATTTTCAAATCACGCGTCTATGGCTTATAGCATTGAAAAAAGGTGATTCACATAATGAATGGTCGATCACATGAATGTAATGCTATAAGCCATAGACGCGTGATTTGAAAATTGGCCAGTACTCGAACGTCTCTGGCCATTTGCCGATTTTGAGTAAAGATTAAACATCTGGTGACAATTCTGCACATTTTCATACCAATATCAATAGGGTTGGCCATTCGCTTCCCAAATCATTCCCCCCTTAGCCTTTTATATAAATAGTAAATTTTATATAATCTAGATCAAATTTTCTAATCATATTTACATAGTTAAATAAATTGTGTGATAATTTATGCACACTTTCGTTATGAAATAATTAATTATAATTAAATGTTATCTAGATAATTAGTCAAAAAAAAGTATATACATATCTGTTATATTAAACGTTAAGCCATATTAAAGGGTTTTTCATAACGAGGTGACAATTGTCTGGCGTCCCCACCGGTGCGCCTCAAATACAGCACCACTGATGTCAACAGTAGTGCCACAAAGCATAGGATGACCAGTAGTGCGAAACAAGTGCCCGGAAACGAGTCCTTTGTCTCGCGGAAAATGAACGGACTCAGGGAGGAGGCGATCGGCGGTACAGTGACCTCCATCGCTGTCAACGTGGCGTACAGTTTGCCCACCTCTGCGACGGGCACTAGAGTGGACAGATGCGCTCTGAGGCCCACGTTTGCCATCCAATCGACACTCCCGGCGCACACCGATAGGTAATAGCCGACGGGATTGACAATTGTGGCCAGTATTACGAGTTTGGCGATCAGCGCCGCGAATCCAGTGATGGCCAGCGATAGGCCATCGAAATTATATTTCTGTATAGTTATAAATAGTTATAACTTTTAATTATATATTTTAATTAATTTTACAACAAATAAACATACATTAATGAGCCAAACGGTAGCCGTCATCGCCAGCAGGCATTTGGCCGCCAGCGCTACGGTCTCTATGGGGTAATCGTAAAAGTCGGTGGTATACCAGCCGTGGATCTGTTGGTAAAACTCGTCGACAAACGCCGGAACCGATACGAAGACATAGAGATAGCAGACTATACCGGCGATGGACAGCCATATCTGCGCTCTGGCGCTGTTTGGCCGCCACTTAAACCCAGTTAATAGCGTTTGCTTAACGTTATTAAAACTAATCAATTGCCGGATCACTGCCCAGACGTCCCAATGTTTGGCCAAATAGCTGGCGCTGTCCTTCTCGTCGGTGGGCATCAGATGATCATAAAATACTCGGTCTTTGCGATCATCCATAGCGACAGCGGACCAAATAAAGGCCAGGCATGCGATCAAACCGCTGATGAGATGTATGAATGCTTGGCTGTAGATCTGGTTCTCGTCCCACAGGGGCTCGTCGGTGGCCAACCGGCCGTACAGACTCTCCGACACTAAATGGCCTGCGATTTGTGGTATAAATGTGTTAATTAATGTGTAACTTAACTCTGAATCTGATCCGACAAACCCAACGCTACGCTAATCTCGAGGGACATCATCCGCACCGGGCGTACGGCCGCGGGTGTAGTGACGGCCACAGAGGCGTACGCTATGGACCAGAGGACAGACCCGGACAGTACGTACGGCACGTACGACAGCACAACCCATCGGACATCTGTTCCCCGCAAACACAATACAAGTTATATACAGTATATATGGGAACCGATTGGTGATTATAGACTGAGACATACCGGAGTCAAAGAACATGCTATTGAATACACTAAACAGAGCGTCCATACACTGGACACCGGCGCCGATCACAAACACGGCTCGCCTGCCATACGGGTAGGCGTCGGTCCAATGGCCGAGAAATAGTGACCACAATGTGATGGCCGGTATATACAGGTCGTAGCAAAAGTAACGACTGATGCTATAGTGGTTAACACATAGTTTGTCCTGAAGTAATAGGTCCAGTGGTGTGGACCGGGCGTTATAGCTGATGGTCATTAAAAACATGTACACTTCCAGTTTGAGGCTCCGGGTGAATTTGGCACCGCTTTCCATTGCTACACGTTTTAATAGTATTTTTGCTGATTTTGGTCATTAATATGATTGTATTTTGTATTATTATTGTTAATTAAAAACTTTAATGACTTTTTAATCCGAAACACAATGTTTAAAATGGTTTTAATATTTAACACACATTTATTTTAAAAATATTTACAGTGTTTTTCACTCTTTTTTGTCTCATTTAGATTTTAAATGTTGTATAAAATAATTTTTGCTGATTTGTTATGAGTTTATTTAATTGTTTAACAGTTTGTGTTTTAGTGTAGAGATCATTATTTAATTTTTTTGTTTAGCAAATGTAATGAAAAATAATAACTAGTGATAATAATTATAACAACAATTTATGACAATCAGTATCTCAGACACAATAAACTACAAATAAATCTATCTATTGTTACTAAACACTGTTATCTCAAAAAAGTTTTATATTTGTAACAAAATTAGTAGCTTTGTGCCTAATAAAGTTATAATTATGATAATAGTTATTCTCGTTGTTAAGGCATCGAGGTGTATTTGATTTAATAAAATACTCACTACACTTTAATTGTGTTTATCTAACATTATCATAGCAACAATTGTTTTGATTAAAAACTTAACTTAATTAATAATTTCGGTTTTATTTTAATATGTTTTACAAAAATTGCATACTTAAACATGTTTTGCATTATGTGTATGCATTTTATAACTAATTACTTTGTAAACAATACTTGCATAATAATTCAATCACTCTATACTTATAAATAATTAGTCATTATTAAGTACAAAATCTATCAAACTTGTAAAAAACATTTGAATTTATGAAAATACTTTAATAGCAATGTAATATGGCTATTCAAACTAATAATTAAAAACATGATCATAAGTAACATTCACTCTATTAATAGGACTCGGCTGTCGTCTTAGGTAAATTACAAGCAGTGCCAGACCTTTAGCCACAACACAAACACCGGCCAAAAAATAAAAGCAGGCGCCGGACATGTCGTCGATTGTGCGCCTGAATATAACCGCCGATACCGATGAGGCCACCGGCGGCACCACACCGTCCACTACTGTTAAGAGTGTGAATATTTTGCCCAACTCTTCGGTGGGCACCAGTTTGGCCAGATGTGCCCTCAGGCCCACGTCGGCCAACCATGTCGTGCAGCTAAACGCCAACGATATATAATACCCGTTGGGACTGAGCACTGATCCCAATGTAATCATACGTAACATTAGCCCACAAAAGCCGATTAACGTCAGATACATGTCTTCAAATTTAAACACCTTTAAATATATTGTAATATAAAAGTTAGTTAAAATAATAATAATAATAATCTAGTTATTTTTAAATACCCGGATAACTATGGGTGTGAATGTGAGCACAAACAGACAGTTGGCCACCAGACCGATGGACTCGTATGCGCTGAAGTCCTGGGCATCCCATCCGTATATCTTCTCGTAAAATTGAAACTCAAACGACGGAACGCCGATCAGTACGAAGAGGTAGCAAAATATGCCGCCGATAACCAGCCATACCTGTGCCCTGGCGTTCACTGGCCTCGGCTTAAACGCCGTGATCAGCACATCTCTAACATTACGCCAGTCAAACAGCAACCGTAACGCCCGGCCAGTGGTCATCGACTGTTGGCTGTGTTTATTCCTGTCCTCCCCTTCAGAACTGTCCTCATCGGTGGTGACATCCCGTCCATCGACTGTACTTTTATGACCAAAATGTCTGTAAAAACATTGCCTGTCTTTGTCCTGATTGATGGCAAACAGTGTCCAAATGAAAGCCAAGAACGCACTGCAGGCGCTGATCATGAATATGACCGCCTGATTGTGGATCTGATCCGTCGACCAGAGGGGCGGACTCTCGTTGATTAGCCGTCCGTACAGTAGGTTTGCCACCAAATGTCCTACAGTTTTAATATAATTATACGTGTGATTAGCATTTGATAGCATTTAGTCAGTGATCAAAATACAGACCCAGAGCTACAGTAGTCTCCAGTATTGTCATACGGATAGCTGTCAGATGGGGTGGAGTAGTGGCCGCCACGTATGAATAGGCTGTGGCCCCAGTCATCGCACCCGACAATATGTATGGCACAAACGATAACAGTACCCAACGAACATCTAGATTAAAATCAGTTAATTACTGTTAGTAATTAATATAATTAATTAATTAAAACTAGCATAAATACTGACCTGAATTAAAATAGTAGGCATTTAGTAGATTCATGAGTGCCTCCAAACACTGGGTGGCGGAGCCGATAATAAATATAGCTTTTCTACCATGGTTGTATCGGTCAATCCAGGCGCCCAGAAACAGAGCCCATATAATACCAGGCACATTTTGTATAATACTTTGGTACGAGTTGTACTGAACCGCGTCGGCAAGGGTTTGGCTTTTATAGTGATAATTCGGGTGACTTGTATTAATACTTGGTAGATTACGGCAAAAGTCACGAGTTTGGTTATACTCGTTAACACAGAGCTTGTCTTGGATTAATAGATCCAATGGTGTACTCCTGATGTTTGAGCTGATGATCATAAAAAACATACAGATTTCCACCCGTAATAGTGATGCAAATTGAAGCAATTTTTGCATATTCTTGGCCATAATTTTTACAAATGTAATATAAATTTATGAATTTATAGTTATTGTTTTTAAAAACATAACTTAAAACTTTATAACTAATGTTTGCCTAACAGTTAGGCCCTAACTTAACAAACACACATAATGTTCATATATTATGTAATATTAATAAAAGTGTTATTATAAAAAATTGTATAAACAATTGAATTAAATTACTTTTAAAGTATTCACTTAAATATTAGACTAAACATCAACAATTATCTGTTATTAAACTTTTATATATTATATTTTTAACTATAAATAGTATTGATATTACTTTTAAAACAAATGCTTATACTTGTACAATATATTTGTAAAGTATTATATTGCAATTATAGTAAAACAAAAGTTTAGTGTAACATAACATAATATTTACAATAATTTTTTTCTAGTTTTCTAGATATTAATATCACATTTCATACAATTGGAGTATCAAATACTTGTACTTTTAACAATAATATTTTATAAAACTATTTTTAAATTATTAAAATATATTGGTACGGTTTTTAATGACTTTTAAATATAGATAAATTATCTAAGATAATGTTTTATCATTAAATGTATATTTAATTTTTTTATCACAATTGTTGATATATTACTATAGATTTAAATATACAGTACTTAATAATGTGAAATAATATATTAATTAAGTTACAATTAAAGCATTATTTAACAATAAAACAATTAAATTGAGTTATAATTTTTATAACGTTTAACAACCTAGTTACTAAAATAAATGTCATGTTAATCAATTATTAAAATGAGTTTGAATAGCAATTACTGTGTATAATAAATTTATAAATATTGTTTGACCATGAAATCAATGGAGTTATATATTGCACAATATTATGTAACATATTATATTTAATAATTTTTTATATAATAACAAATATTAAACCATGTAATATTATTACAATATAATTATCATTGTCAGTGTCATCAAGTCAAATAATTAAGTGTGTATAATATTATTTATGTTTATAATTTTTAATAAACAAATTGTTTTTAAAATCAGGCAACAAATGTAAAGGTATGTATGAGCAGGCTCAGTTTACTTAAATATTTAAAACAGATGGTTTAATTACGCGGTAGTATTTAAATTTGTAAAGTTATTATATTTTATAAAATACTATATTAGTATTTTAATAAATATTATACTCTGAAATAAAAATCTTGTTAAAAAATGTTTTTTAGATTAATATTTTTATTAGAATAATCTTTTAAAAAGGATGTTTATAACAATCCATTTATTTATATTTGTAAATTTTATATTATATAAATTATATTTATATTAATATAATTTTTAGTTTATTAAAGAAGTTAAATTAATTTATTTATAAAGTGTTTACTTAATGAACATCAATCATAAACATCATTAATTAAATGAAGCTAAAATATTACGTTTTTCCATCTAACAAATTAATTAATTAAATAATAATAATTTGTGCGTGGTATAAATGAATGAATCATACTACAGTATAGTATAACAGTATTAATACCTAACATCCCACTGATTAATGTGGATAATTGATTGCCAAATAGAAATTGCATTTAATAAGACATTTCATAATTATTATATGAATGACATTTGAAGCCATTGAAACACATATAAGGTATCGTTTATACCGTATTGTTTGGACAATCTATACCTGTGTTTTGTATTATCGAGACTCAATCGATAGGAGAGTTTATATTTCAATATAAAAACATACGAGAAAAATAAAAACAGTTATTTCTTGAGTTTTATATTTACAATACTTTATATATTAAAACTTTTTGTACGTTTTCAGCAAAAATTATTAGTAAAATAAAAACAAAAAATAAAATAAAATATATTTTCATCGCAGAGTTAGCATTGCTTAGGAATCTTTAGCCTATTGTTGACAACAAAAACTTCATTACATTTGGCATAACTTTTGCGCAAAAAGCATAACATTTTTAATACTCAACACAACGATATAAAGTGCGGATTCATTTGCTTTGTGTGTATTTTTGTATATTTAATAACAATTTGTATTCAATTAATATGTTTCATACCATTTGCTGTATATTTATAATTAATATAATTATATCAAATGTGGTGTCGTTTGAGACTGTAGTCAATAGGGATGTTAATAAGCGTAGACTTCCCGACAATTTCCGGCAACACATGTCAACCACAACCACCGCCCAACCCGACGAGGTCTACATCGAGCCCCTACAGGATGTTAAGGGTGTGTATGACTTAATTTATAGTTATTATCTAGATTAATATTGTGAAATGTTAACATTTAATTTATTAATTATTTAAATAACTTCAACCAAACTCTCTATTACAGTGCCTTACGGTTGTGTAAGGGTACGCAAAATACAACATGATTATTACGCTTATATATGCCCATAACAATTTAAATATACAAACAAAACAATCAAATTAATTTAAAAACATTTAAATTAATTTTATATACATGTATATATTTGTATAAATGTACACATAAATAAATATCAGGTTATAACAAAAAACCCAAATTTCAATTAATATAAATATTTAATTTGCATTTTTAAAAATTATAATTCAAACAGAGTTTTGCTTTCAAATGCTGGAGAAGTTCCGGACCGGAGGGGAAGGCGATTACGTGTGGCGTCCATACAATTCACGCTTTTATGGAGAGTTGAGATGGAAAAAGAAACTCCCAAAAAATGTCTAACCATTTTACCAACATCTTATTTAATACATATAATATCTATAATTACTATAATATCTAATATGATTTTTAATCAAGAATACTATTCTTAGAGGTAGAAACTAATGTTAAAACTCATTTATGACATTAAACTTAAGCATTAAAAAATGTATTTCAACTTATTAACAACATTCATTTTTTGTGGTT
>CAJPIZ010001641.1:0-15912 GCA_905368565.1 Medioppia subpectinata | reverse complement strand
CCAACCGATTGTCTTTCATGTTTGACTTTCACGGCCCGAGTATGTCGATAGACGTGGCCTGTGCCGCATCCATGGTCGCACTCGATCTGGCTGTGACCGATATGCGCCTGGGCAAATGCGATAACGCCATAGTGGCCGGTGTCAGTGTTAATCTACAGCCATTTACTAATCATATTTATCAAGTAAATGGCATCGGCTCTAAAGAGGGTATGTTGTTTATCATGTTACTTGCATTATTTAATTTTACAATAGTTAGTTAAAGTTGAGATTATGGCTAAATTTAAGTAATGCTTTGTAAAACTCTCTCTCTCTCTCTCTCTCTCTCTCTCTCTCGTGTTATTTAAAAAAATCCTAGTGATGTAAAAACTGTAAAATTATTACAATACGATATTTGTATGTATAAATGTTTTACAAAAATAATTAAATCGGCGTAGAACGCGACTCGTGATTTAATTTACACACAACTCTTTTGGCCATTTAACAAAATTATAAAAATGATAATTATTGCTATACTGTAAATAAATTTATATAATACTGTATAACTAATTTATACAATTACCCCAAAATTTGTTTGTGGCTGATTTTTAATTAGAAATCATCAAAGTATTTTTTAAACATTTTCTATGCTTAAATAGCATTGATCTGACTAGTTCAATGTTATGTATTTATATAATTTTAAAATCTATTTGCTGAGAAATGGTAGACCTCTTAAATCACTGAGGTCTAAGTTTTCTTTTGCATATTAATCCCAAACAAATTACTGGATAACTATACATGCTTAGAAATTATACCTGAAATTGTAGACAGGCCAATTAAGAGACAAATTGCATTATAATGTACTGTATATTCATTTTCTTTTTTTGTATGCTCCTGACAATACATTAATAGAATTATTATTTATATTTGTATAAAATTCGTAAGTAGTAACAAGCGGTGATTTGTTAATTTAATTTGTATCAAACTTATAAAAAAATATTATTTTAATTAAATATAATATCTATAATAAAAGATTGCACAACTAGTTTGAATTCAAATCAATAAACTGACCAATTGCATTTTATAAAACCATCCACAGGTATGTCACGCGTATGGGACCAGGATGCCAACGGTTACGTCCGAGGCGAAACAGTAGCCTCGCTATTTTTACAAAAAGCACCCGGAGCCAAACGTATATACGCCACTGTATTGCACGCGCGTACAAACATTGACGGTTACAAAATATCCGGGATGTTCTTCCCCTCATCCGAGAGTCAATACGACCTAATGGTGACCACATATCGGGAGGCGGGAGTAGACCCACACGATGTGAACTACTTTGAAGGTCACGGCACCGGCACTAAAGTGGGTGACCCTCAGGAGGCCAAAGCCATTCTGGAGGCCTATTGTAAGGATAGGGCCACCACTTTGCCCGTGGGATTGTTGAAGAGTAATATTGGCCATGGTGAGGGTGCTTCCGGTGTGGCCTCCCTGGCCAAACTTATGATTGTTTATGAGAATAAACGTATACCAGCCAATATAAATATGAATACGCTCAAGTCCGATATTGCTACCATGTGCCCGCCCCTCGTGCCAGTTACTAAGAATCGCGACTACGAGCCCGGCATAGCAGGTAGAGTAACAAATTATGATTTTTAAATTTTAAAAACTGTAACATAACTATTTTAACAATTATGAGCTAATTATGTTGTTTTAATTAAGGTTCAATTTGGTTGTGAGGGACTCATATAGCTATTTATTTCCCTATTTATTATTTTCAATTAGATGTCATAAATTAATTTACATTTGTATTTTAGTGTAAATTTTGATTTTCTAGTTGTTTGAAAATAACTGTAACATAAATATTAATATTTATATATATTTCGCAATAATTAAACTGCTATTGTTTGGAATAGTGGGGATTAAAAATGCATTTAGTACTACTTTATCTATCTTAATTATAAGAAATAAAAATCATTATTTTAATGCTAATATTGGATTATCTAATCATGGAGGAATTATTTATTGTATGTTTTATAGAAATTATCTGTCAAAAATTTTTAAACTATTGATATAAGAAAACTTTGTTACTTTGATACATGCTTGATAAATAATATTGTTTAAATTAATTATGTATTGTAAACAATACAAAATCAAGTTCACACGATTAAAAAGCAAATACACATAATTAGATAATATAACTTACAAAATTAACTGGATTTAATTTCAGAACATTCTATTAATTAATTTTATTCGAGAATTCCCGAGGAATCTCATCTCTAAACATAACCTACTATTTTAATACTGTATTTAATTTACAAATAAATAATTAAGTTTGAACTAAAAACTTCCCATTCCAAATGAATGCAGGTGTAAATTCGTTCGGCATCGGTGGTGTCAACTGTCACGCGCTATTCAAACCGGTGGCCCGGGAGCCCACCAAAGAGGACCTAAACATATGCGACAAAATACCCCGATTGGTCACTGTGTGCGGACGCACTGAAGAGGCCATTAATCACATTTACGAGTTCATCGAGCGCAACCCTACTCGTACAACCAAGGACTTTTTGGCGTTACTAGGCGAAACTGTTAACCCTACCCAGGCCATATATTCGACCGGTTTCCCATACAGGGGCTCTATGTTAATCAAACAGGGCAAACAACAAGCTGGCCGGCAATATAGTCGACAAGTGACCAAACTCGAGAGTCAAAAGCATCGGCCCATTTGCTACTTTTTCTCCGGTATGGGTAGTCAGTGGACAGGTATGGCTAAGTCGCTGATGGATGTGCCCGTGTTTGCCGAGACCATCCATATGGCCGCCGATATACTCAAACAATTTTCAATTGATTTGTTATATGTATTGTTGAGCGACGATCCCCGGGCTCTGGACGAGAAGATTCTGCAGGTAAACAAACTCTATATACAATTGCTTATATGTGTAGCTTAAATAACATTTATAATTCAAGTATTAAATTAGATGATTTTTATGATAGTATTATAAATTATTTAGATAATAGAATACAAACTTTTGAAGCTGCAGGAAGTGGTTGGAGAATCTATGAAATAGATAGACTGGATTTGAGAATTTCTATATATAACCCTCAATCTGGTGGTTGTTTAACTAGAAAATCATTACCTGACAAAATTTTAAATAAACACGCCCTTGTGTCAATTAATTCAGATGATAACAAATGCTTCTTATATTGTGTATTAGCTTTTATTGCTAACAATAAAAATCAGTTTAGAAAATGCATTTGTAATAAAGTTGCTAAAAAATGTTTAATTCATAAATTACCAGATATAAAATTACAAAATATTTCTGCTTTAAAAAAGTTTTTACATTATATAAATATTTCAAAATTAAAATTTCCTGTTGATTTAAAGATGATTAAACAGTTTGAATCAATGAATATTAAGCGAATTCATTCAAAATTCAATGTTTATACGTATGAAGAATTAGATAAATGCAATGAAACAATTGTTCCTATTTATATTTCTAAACTAAATGCAAAGCATACTATTAATTTATTGTTATATGAAAATCATTATTATTTAATTAAAAATTTTAATAGACTAGTAGGTAGTAAATACAGTTCATTTAGTAAATTTTGTGTGAATTGTATTACAGGATTTAAAACTGAATTGAAATTAAAAGAACACTATGAATTTGTGCGATTTTAAAAATAAACATGTTTGAAAATATTTTTGAAAATATTTTCAAACAATTTTGAAAATAAACATGTGCGATTTTTCAGTTAACAGTGATTTAATTGTAGATTTAATTAAAAATCACGACAAATTAGTGTCGGTTTTGGACTCGAAGTCACGTAAGACTATACATATCGTCGAAGTAAAGCAAATGATCAGTGATTTAATCAATGTATTCATTGATGGTGTGAAAGACCTGAACTCAGATTTTGATGCCATATGTGTTGTAAACAACACTAATGCTATCAATGAAGTCAATGACACTATTGATAACAATGATGAAGACATTTCTGGTGATCAGACCTCCAGTTCTCCGCAAACAAATGTCTCAATCAAATCACTTGAAGAGAAATTGGAAAAAAAATTTGATAAAAAATTTCATAAATTGGAAAAAATGATTCAATCGATTGGAGGACTCAATAATCGCTATCATAACCGCTTTCATAATCGCAATCACGACCACAACTATGACCGACAGAAACGCCATTCAATGGCAAAACAGTGCTATAATTGCCAAAAGTTTGGTCACATCTCAAGGAACTGTTGGTTTAATGATAACACAAATCGAAGTAAAATACCTCAAAATTTACGGCAAAATTCTGGCAATCATTCAGTTATACCACAATATTATCAACAGAACGGACAGCAAAACGGATATCAAACTTATAATAATAGGAATCGTTTTTTAGGACATCCCATACCCTATCAATACGCGACACAAATGCAACCCCAGTCAAGTCAAGTGCCAACAGGACCTCCAACTCAACATCAAATGCCATAACAAATGTTTCAAAGACTAAATTAAATAATATTAAGATATTTTTCGGGAATACTCGTAGCGTTGCCAACAAAATCAACGAATTAAATGCACATCTCATACAATATAATATAGATATTTGTGTGTTAAATGAAACATGGCTAACGGATTCACTGCCAGACAAATACATTTTAAATAACTATATATTGTTTCGAAAGGACAGGGAATCAAGAGGTGGAGGAGTATTAATTGCAATCAAAAATGATTTAAAGTGTTCCCAATTATCTGTCAACTCTACCAATGAAGAAATCTATGTCCAGGTATTTGTAAATAACTGTAAGCTAATTGTAGGTACGATTTATAGACCACCAAATGTTTTCATTAATTTTGAAACACATTTTAAATCTTTATTCAAAAATATGAAATATAATATTAACGATAAATTTCTACTTTTTGGTGACTTTAACATTAATTTTATAAAAAACAATGTGTTTTCAAGTTATGTAAATGTTTTGAAGCAATCACTACTTTATTATGGTTTTAATCAAATTGTAAACAAACCCACATATCCTTCAAAAAATCCAAAAAGTATTTTAGATTTAGTTTTTACTAATAATTTAGACATAATTAATGAGTTAAAAGTTGTGCCAAATATAGCTATCACTTGTGACCACTTAGCGTTGTGTTTAGACATACAAATCACTCGACAGTTAACTCAACCAAAAGTAATTGAAAAATTCAATTTCGATGAAAATTCAATTGAAAAACTCAATACAGAGTTGTTTAATACGGATTGGTTTGAAATGACAAACAATTTGAATGATATTAATAGTGTCTATGAATGTATAAAATCTAAATATAATAGTATTTTTCAAAATAGCGTTTCAAAATCAATAAAAGTAGTAAAACTTAATAGAAAATACAACACTTATATAAGACATCTGATTAATAAACGTAGAAATTTAGTCAAATATAAGTCGAAATCATCTCATTTTATGACAAAACACAATATATTAACCAAAACAATAGGAAAAGAAATTGAAAAATATGAAACAGATTTCACTAATAATTTAATCAATAAATCCGATAATTTCTACTCCTTTTATGAACAATTAAAATCATTAACAAAATCTCCCCAAATATTATCATTTATTGATGAAAATGGTGTAAATATTAGCGAAAATACTATTATATTAGAAAAATTTAAATCCATTTTTGAGTCTAAATTTACTTCTAATATCGGTTCAAATGATATTAATTATAATTTTGAATGCATGGAAACATTTCCTGAAATACATATATCAATGAATGACATAATAAAAGCATTACAACAATTTAACGCAAAGAAATCTGAAGGCAATACTTTCGTTAAGAATATTGTAATTAAATCATGTCTTAATGGGGTTTCAAAAATGTTATTTTGTTTATTTAACCAAATTATTAGATTATTGAAAATTCCAGACCAATTGAAACTATCACTCGTTTCACCCGTACCTAAAGCGAGCAAAAATAAAAACTTGTTTACTTCGTATAGAGCTGTTTCTGTTTCACCAAACATTTACAAAATATTTGAAACAATAATTTTATCGAAAATTTCTCCTTTTATTGAAGTAAACAAAATAATACCAAATACACAATACGGTTACAGAAGTTATATAAGTAGTAGTGATATACATATTGATATTCAAAAATGCATATTTGAGGCCTTAAATGACAAACAGGTAAAAGCTATTGATTTAATTTTTCTAGATTTAAGTGACGCCTTTGATACCGTTCCTCATAATAGACTGATTTGTAAATTATCTGAATATAAATTTTCGCAACAATTTTTAAACTTAATTACAGAGTGTTTTACAAATATGATACAAAGAGTAAAATATAACAATTGCTTGTCTAATGATATACAAGTTAGGTCTGGTGTAAAACAGGGGTCAGCGTTAGCGCCGGTATTTTTTAACATATATTTATCTGATATAATATTTAACATTCAATCGTTTATTTATCAATTCTGTGATGATATATGTCTTGTAAAAGTTATTACCAATGATAACGATGTCTCATGTCTTCAAAATGATTTAAACACTATATATAACTATTGCATTAAAAACTCATTAAAATTAAATCCAGATAAAAGTGAATTCATGAGAATAACGTTAAAGCGTGGCTTAAATACTAATAACTATACCATTAATGATAAAACTGTTAAACATGTTGAACATCACAAATTCATTGGGGTTACATACGATAGGAAACTGAATTTTAATTCACATATTAATTCTATTGTAAATAAAGCAATTAAGAAGTTTTCAATGTTAAAAGTTGTTTGTAATAAAGTCAATGGACATAGTTTTTTAAGATTGTATATTACATATATATTACCAGTCCTTGAATATTCAAATTTATCATTTGTACCAAACATTACGCAAACAAAAACACTCGAAAAAATACAGAAAAAAGTGACAAAATATGTTTGTTTTAAATTAAGCAAAAATGACATGTCATATGAAAATAGATTAAAATTTTTAAAAATTTTTAGTTTAGAAAAACGACGAAATATTCAAATTTTAAAATACGTTTTTAAGTTAAAAACAAATACTTTTAAAATACATAACAAATGGTTTAATGAATTAATATTTTATGAAAATTCAAGAAACGGTACGTTTATTAAAATACCAAATATTCGAATAAATTTAGTTGAGAAAAACTTTTTCTATAATTGTATAAAATTGTTCAATAATTTACCAAAAGATATCAGATGTGAAAACAATTCAACTAAATATGTAAATAAATTAAACGATTATTTTTAATACTCATGTATTTTTTAAAAACAAGTTTTTTAATAAAGACTATTATTATTATTATTATTATTATTTTGTAAGCTTTTTAAACCTAGCAGAATTGAAATGCCTCAAAAATATTTATATTTTAAAGAAATAAAATATATTTATAAGTTTCCTTTTGTAATGTTTGCTGATTTTGAATCTATATTAGTGAAAGATAAAGTTAATATGAGCCAAAAAACAAAACAACTTCAAAAACATGAGCCTTCAGGTTATACTCTTATTGTAATTAAAAATGAATCAAATATTTATTATTCAAATTATTATAGAGGACTTGACTGTATTAAGAAATTTTTAGAAGATATTCAACAAATATCTGAAAAAATTCAAAGTGAACATTTATTAGTAAATAATCCTATGATTGAACTTACTCAAGAAGAAAGAATTGCTCATGAAAACGCAATTAAGTGTTTTATTTGTCATAAAAACTTTAGAGAACATGAATTAAAAGTTATGGATCATGACCATAGAACAGGGTTTTATAGAGGTGCAGCTCATTGGAATTGTAATATTGAATTCCAAATTCCGAAAAAAAATTCCTTTATTCTTTCATAATCTTAAAAATTACGATAGTCATTTTATTATCAAAAATTTAGATAGCACACAATTTGGTAAATGTTATATTATTCCTCAAAGTATTGAGAAATTTATTTCATTTTGTTTAGATAATATTCAATTATTAGATTCGTTTGCATTTTTAAGTAGTAGTTTAGATACATTAGTTGATAACCTTAGAAATTCAGGTTATAATTTTCCTATAACCACTGCAATTTTTAAAGATCGAGTAAATAATTTTAATGATCACAAGCACTTATTATTGCAAAAAAGTTTTTATCCATATGAATATATGGATGATTTTAATAAATTTAACGAAACACAACTACCTAAGAGAAGTGAAGTTTATTCCCAATTGACATTAAAAACAATATCGCAAGAAGAATATGCATTTGCACAAAATGTATGGAAAAAATTCAAGATTAAAACATTGGGAGAATATCAAGAATTTTATTGTCTTCTCGATACAACATTATTAGCTGATGTGTTCCAAAGTTTTCGAAGATCAATTTATCATCATTATCAATTAGACCCGTGTCATTTCTTTAGTATACCCGGATTAGCATGGAGTGCTGCACTCAAATATACTAACGTTAGAATTGATTTATTAACTGACATTGATCAACATATGTTCATTGAGAGAGGTATAAAAGGCGGAATATGTGGAGTAATGAAAAGATTCTCAACTGCAAATAACCCACATTGTATTAATTTTGACGATACTAAACGAACAAAATATATATGTCATTACGACGTAAACAAGTAAGTAGATATGTTCCAAAAATATTATATTATATTTCTGGCACACCCCTACTTATAGTTTATATGGTTGGGCAATGTCTAAAAAACTACCGTTGCGTGATTACTCTTGGGAAGAACGTGATATCATTGACAAAATCAATTGGAATACGATAAACATATGTGGCGATATTGGATATATTTTGGAATGTGATTTGGAATATCCTGACGAATTACACGACCTGCATGCTGACTATCCTTTGGCACCAGAAAAAGGAAAAGTTTTACATGAAGAATTGAGTGAATATCAAATTAATAAATTAGAATACTTAAGTGAATTTGGATATAAAAGACATCCTATTGATAAGTTAATGTTAACACTTAAAGACAAAACAAATTATATTGTACATTTTGCCAATTTAAAATTATATTTAAAATTAGGTTTAAAATTGAAAAAAGTCCATAAAGCTTTAAGATTTTATCAATCTGATTTTTTAAAACCATATATATTATTCAATACTGAATTAAGAAAACAATCTAAATCTGATTTTGAAAAAGATTTATTTAAATTATTGAATAATGCAGTTTTTGGAAAATCAATTGAAGATAAAAGAAAACATATGGATATTAAAATGAGTTTTAAAGAAAATCATTGTATCAAATGGTCAAGTAAATTAAATTTTGAAAGTTTTAACATAATTAATAATGAATGTGCTCTTATAAAATTATCAAAATCAAAGATAAAATTAGACAAACCTATCGCAATTGGGTTTACAGTGTTAGAACTTTCCAAAAATCTAATGTACGACTATCATTATAATATATTTAAAAATTATTATAAAAACAACATAAAAATATTGTACACTGATACTGATTCTTTTATTTATGAAATATATACTGATATTTATTTAGAAGAATTAGGTACTAAATTCAAAAATATCATGGATTTTTCAAATTTTTCTAAATCTCATGAATTGTTTGACGAAACACATAAAAAAGAATTGGGATATTTAAAAGCTGAATATGGTGATTTATATGTAAATCAATTTGTTGGTATAAAATCTAAATTATATTCAATTTTATATGATGAAAAACAAGAAAAAAATGTTGCTAAAGGCTTACAAAAAGCTGTTTTAAAAAAATATATAACACATAAACACTATGTTGATGTAATTCATAATAATTTAATATATAATACTAAAATGCAAAGAATCCAATCTTTCAACCATTCTGTAAAAACAATTCAATTACATAAACAAATATTTACACCAATTGATGATAAGCGTTATATTAAAAATGATGGAATAAATACTATTCCATTTGGTCATTGCTGTATAAAACCAAAATAAGAATAAAATAATTTTTTAGTATAATATATATAGTTAATTTTTATTTTTATTAAATAATTTTTATTTTAGCAAAAAAAAAACTAAAATCGATCGTATTGGTATTATAGATAAACGCAAACGTAAAAAAGAATATGATCGACAATATCAGTCAAGAAAGAAATTTATGAATAATGAAATCGACAACTGTTTAAATCGAATGTTGGATAATAATTGGATAGCATATATACCAAATTTAGATTTATATTTGCATTCGAATTATTTTGAAAATTTTTATACTCAACAAATGTAATAAAATATATTGTAATAATTTATTTAATTATAATATATTTATATTTAGATTCAACAATGAAGAGAAAACGAGGGCGTCCACCAATAATGCGATCGCCAGAAGAACAGAAGAAGATCACGTTAAAACGTAACGGATTAGCAGTCAAACGTTATATAGCTCGACAAAATCAAATTCGATTATCAATTGAACAAGAAAAAATGAATGAATTAAAACGTAATATTGAGTTGAAAGCTAAAATTCTTATCCTTGAAAATGAAATAATTCATGTTAGACAACAATTATTAAAACAAGGTTTTATTAAAAAATTTTATTAATTTTTTGTAATTTTACAAATAATTTGTTTATAATTTTATCATTTATATTTTTATTTTTAACAAAAAATTTTAATATTTTATGTAATGAAAAATTTCTTGATCGCATAAATAAATAAAATAAACAATATTTTCCACAATTATCTGAAAAATTATTTTGTAATGATATGGGATTATGTATATATTTTGTACCATTTCGGTTTATAAATTTATAAATTTTTTTATTAATCGGTTTAAATCCAAGTGAATCAAAATATTCAACTGATCCATTTCGTGGAACAAATATAGCAAACCAATGTTCACCTGGTTTTGATGAGTCATCAGTATTTACAATGAAGCCACATGGTTTATTAATTGAATGCAATGGTAATTTATCGATAGCGTAAACACCACAAAACACTTTCGATGCAAACTTATCAGTTTTCAAATATTTAATTAATTCATATGTATCCATTTTATGAATAATCTACTGTAACATTTCTGTTCTCATCAATTTCAATGACATTATCAAACTGAGCATAACATATTAATTTTATTGCTTCTGTTAGATTTGTTCTAAATTTTACTTCAATATTTAGAAATCCTTCTTTTGGTAAATTTATATAATCATTTTCTTGTGGATTTTCAAAATCACTATTAAAATTAAAAGCATACAAATTCATTCCTTTTTCATAATTTGTATAACTAATTAACGGTTGAGTATCAGCTTTTATAGCTCCAATATTTAACAACAAATCATGATATTCTCTACTATAACTTAAACTAGTGGCTCTATAATCTGGTTCGTATGGAGTTTTAGGATATGATTCTCCATTTATATTTACCGATAAAAATGTTAGATCAAAATGTTTAAAATGAAATGGATTTAATGTATAAGATCCAGAATACGCATTATTGCTAACAAATCCAATAATTAATTTGCATGGCATTTGACCCATTATAACATTATTCAATGGTAATTTATCGATAGCGTAAACACCACAAAACACTTTCGATGCAAACTTATCAGTTTTTAAATACTTAATTAATTCAAATGTATTCATTTTATGAATAATCTACTGTAACATTTCTGTTCTCGTCAATTTCAATAACATTATCAAACTGAGCATAACATATTAATTTAATTGCTTCTGTTAGATTTGCTCTAAATTTCACTTCAATATTTAGAAATCCTTCTTTTGGTAGATTTATATAATCATTTTCTTGAGGATTTTCGAAATCACTATTAAAATTAAAAGCATACAAATTCATTCCTTTTTCATAATTTGTATAACTAATTATCGGTTGAGTATCAGCTTTTATAGCTCCAATATTTAACAACAAATCATGATATTCTCTACTATAACTTAAACTAGTGGCTCTATAATCTGGTTCGTATGGAGTTTTTGGATATGATTCTCCATTAATATTTACCGATAAAAATGTTAGATCAAAATGTTTAAAATGAAATGGATTTAATGTATAAGATCCAGAATACGCATTATTGCTAACAAATCCAATAATTAATTTGCATGGCATTTGACCCATTATAACATTATCTAATACAAATGTAGATTGATTTTGCGGGAGATTTAATACTTTAACAATTGATCGTTTAATTGGATATATTGCTTTGGTAATATGTAAAGCTCTAGCATGAGCAGTAATAATTTGTGGAGATCATTATCTAATACAAATGGAGATTGATTTTGCGGGAGATTTAATACTTTAACAATTGATCGTTTAATTGGATATATTGCTTTGGTAATATGTAAAGCTCTAGCATGAGCAGTAATAATTTGTGGAGATGGTTTAACTTTACGAGTAAATATTGACATTTCACTCAAATGTAATTTAGGTTCAATGGCAGCAGCACCACCTGCAACTGCTGCTGTGCCCATTAAACAAAATTTATCAGGTGCTCTTGTAAAAATTAAATGAAGTGGAACGCCATTTAGCATTAATTTATCTGAATTAAAAATAGACCCATGAATTGAACCATATAACGAAAATGTTTTACTCAATTTAAAATTTGCTGATAGATTAGTGTCAATAGTATCAAATTCTGTTGGTTCATAAAAACCTGCAGATTTTAAAAACGTCTTTAATGCGTCCACTGTTCGTTGAGTTAATGTTTCAATAATAGATAAATAATTATAAGTTTTAGATGCTTGACTCACTAAAGATCCGCCTAGATATATAGACAATTGATCAAATATTGAGTTTAAACCATAGTTGACTAATGAATATTTATCGTCGTCAGCTACTGCATAATTAGTTCCGTCTTGTTTAGTTAATTTTCCTTTTATCCATAAAAATGTATTTTGTGTGTCAAGATATTCATCTGCAGCAGTTGGTATTTCAAATTCAATAGTTTGAGATCCATTTAATGCAGTTGTCGGTCGAAATTGTATTAAATTAGAACTATCAATACTTTTTTGAAATGAAATATTCTTGAATAAATCCAATTCTGATTTCATAACTTCACTCGCCATAATTATATGTTAAAAATATCCGAATTTGAAGCTTTATTTTTCTTTCGTTTTCGTTTCACTTGATTTTTTAAACGTCTTTTGGATTTTGGTTTTTTAGATTTAGACTTTTTTGATATTTTTCTTTTATGTTGTTTTAAATTAAGTTTTGGTTTCTTTCGTTGACCACTACCAGTTTGATCAATTTTGTCAGCTATATCACGCAACATAGCAGCACCTCTTTTGCGAACAATTGTTTTAAAAATGGGTTTTCCAGCTGGAATCTTTTTATAATCTTTAACACTTTCAATAGCTTGTTTAACTAAATATTTTAATGCAGGAACAGCAAATCGTTTAGCATTTGACACAAATCGTCCTTTACCTCGTTGATTTGAAAATATTTTTTCACTATTATTTATTTGATTTAAATAATATGAAGTATAATCACTGTAATGTTTTAAACAAACCATCGTCAAAATAAAAATGCATTATATATACTCCAATGGTCTNAAAATATTTTTTCACTATTATTTATTTGATTTAAATAATATGAAGTATAATCACTGTAATGTTTTAAACAAACCATCGTCAAAATAAAAATGCATTATATATACTCCAATGGTCTTATACACAAATAACCTGATAACTCTTCTCCAGTCATATATAAACGTTCACCGTTAATATCACATAAATACAGATTGATTGAATCATGTTCTTGTACACTTAATGGAACGTAAATTAAATTTTCAAAATGACATTTAGTTTCTGAGTCTACATTTCGATAAATCATTCGTAATATGTTGGATTTTTTATCATTAACATAAGATTCTCGAACAATATCACAATAAACAAATAATTGTTTTACATTCAATGGAACTTTAGGTGAATTTTCAGGACGTCGATGTTTAAAATTTCCACCAATATATTCATTTGTTTCATATGATGTTGCGTTTCCTTGCCAGTGAAAATGCCGATGGTTTTTTTGCGATTTATATTTATCATTTGTATAATCAACATCCCAATTGTAGCCTAAAATTTTATGTAAATCTTTCCCAAAATTTAAATAAAAAATTAAACCAAAATCGCTTTTAACTGGTGGGTTGGGTGGAGTTGGACCCCAAGAAGGTCTAGGATCGATTTGTTTCCATTTAACTTTAATTCCACCAGGTTTGTAATAAAACGTTTGATTTGTTTTATCATAACCCCATGTTATTGGAACAAACAATTCTTCAGCATTTTTGAGAACATCAGGGTATTTTAAATTTATTAACTTTCGCGAATATTGATGTATATCCGCTATAACTTCTTTTATTCGATTGTTAATTTTGTCTATAGTTAATTTATCATAGTCAATTCCCAATTCAAATGGATGTTTCCGAAATTTCCGACCCTCGAATTCTTTTAAATCAGTCATTGTAGGGATAAGATTACCATGATTTGCATCAACATGCACGTTCCAATTTTGTGCCGAAATAATTTCTTTCTGATTCCATTCAGCGCTAGTTGATGTCAAAAATACAATTTCTCCATATATATTTAAATCAGTAATTTCATCTGGATTTTCTTTTGTGATGAATTTAGGTAAATTGATTTCTAGTAAACCACATTCCATTCGTTTATTATATACAATTGTATTAGTAAATTGGACATTAATATTAGCAACAGTTGTTGAATCAGTTTTTTTCAAAAAATAAGTTTTAATATCGTGGTGATAATCATTTGAATCCATTATATAATTTATATAAAAAGCACAATCATATAATTAAATATGTTTAAACATAGTATTTTAAAATTTATAATTATTATATATATATAAGTGGCCGTGTACATAATGTTACTGAATAAATATCATTAGACATATATAATTGATTCCCCTTTATATCACACAATGTAATTTTGATTGAATCGTGTTCTTGTACACGTAATGGAATGTAAATTAAATTTTCAAAACTATTAATTTTATTTCGGGGCAAATCTCGATTAATCATTCTCAAAATATATGATTTTTTATTTCCAATGTTTGATTCTTGAATTATATCGCACATTATATAACATTCACGTTCGTTTACAGGTAAATTTGGTGTATTTTCAGGCTGCCTGTGCTTATAATAACTACCATGCCATGCCCATTCTTGAAAAGTAGTAGCATTTCCAGGCCACTCAAAATTATTACTTTGATATTTCCAACTAACATCATAATTAAATCCTAATATTCTATGTAAATCAGTTCCAAAATTTAAATACATAATTAAAGCTATATCTGTTCCCACTTGTTTATTTGGTGGCAAATATAAATATTTAACTCGTACTGATATTGACCCAGGTTGATAATAAAATTTTTCGATAGATTTATCATATTTGAATATTAATGGTTTAAATAGCTCTTCATCTTTATCCAATATATTTGGATATTTGACATTAATTAATTTTCGTGCAAAATTATTCATATCTGTGCATATCTCTTGAAATCTCGTTTCAATATTCTTAATAGTTAAATCATCGGTATTAATATTTAAATTGTATATTTGTTTTTGAAATTGTCTCATCATATTCTTCATATTTATTATGATTGACATTTAAATCGTTTTTCTTTGATATCCAGTCACTAATTTGAGACCTATTTTGATCACTCATAAACTTTATGTGACTATAAATATTTAAATCTGACGGTGGGCGAGCATTATATCTTGATAAATAGTTTGGTAATATTACATCAATTAAAGCACATTCCATTGGTTTAACATATGTGATAGGTTTTAAAAATTGAACATTAATCTCAGCTTTATTTGTGGAATCACTTTTAACTAAATAAAAAATTTGATTGTCGTTATTATATTCATTAAAATTCATTTTAATTAAATAAAATAATTTACACAATATTATTCAATTTGACAAAACTTTAAATTAAAGCACAATTGTAATTAAACATAAAAATTTA